>JAVQJS010097620.1:0-28012 GCA_036024795.1 Galaxias rostratus
TGTGTGTGTGTGTGTGTGTGTGTGTGTGTGTGTGTGTGTGTTGTGTGTGTGTGTGTGTGTGTGTGTGTGTGTGTGTGTGAGTGATCAACTCCCAAAGGAGTCCATCTACAACCTCAAAGATCCCACCCAACCCTAAGGAACGCCGTCGGCCACTTGCCCATACCGATAGCCTTCCTTCCCAGGGTGTCCCATTATTACCCCTGCTCTCCGTCACTCACCGCTCCACCCCGACAAACTGCCTCAGACGTCACGGCCATAAGGCATGTTTGACTGAGACTAAACCTATAGTATCGACTCGGTTCCGCAACGTTCCTAAGCCCTGTCAAATATGCTGTGGAAGTGAGTCAGAGAACGTGTTCCCCCCCCCCCCCCCGCCCCCATGCCCGTCATCGCTGGGTCCCATTTGTTTACAAACCATCGAGTAGCCGGCGTGGTGATAGGAGAGGTGAGGGGAGAAGGGAGGCACCGCTCGGGGGCGCCACGCCGGCGTAACAGTTCAGTGGCTGCGTCTGGAGGCCCCGGGGCTGAGAAAAGGAGCGGCGAGGCAGACACTCGCTCTGTGGACTCATAACTAGAGGGGGCCGGGAGAGTGGAGAGGCGCAGCTACCGCAGCTCTCATTATCAAGCGGAGTTGTCTGAGTGCAGCAGACGGGAGGGAGAGACCCAACCCCTTCTCTTTTTTCCCTCGTTCCGTTACACACTCGCTGTTTGAACTTGCTCTCTTCTCCTGACGCCCCCGCGTTCTTTTTGCTTTTGCGAGCTTGTCGTTCTTCTCTCCCTCTCCCCGTGTCTCATCTAATTTGCTCTTTATGTCAGTTTTTTGGGGGGGAGGGGGGGGGGGGCGTTCTCTACCTCTATCGTTTGTTTCTGCGGGACGCTCCCTCTCTCTCTTTCCTCTCTGTCTGTTCTCAGGCCAAGCTTCTGGGAGGTCTATGTTTGGCGCCGTGTCCTCGGAGGTGTATCACTGGCTGACAGCCTTGGCCCCCGTTCCCTCTTTGCCACTGACTGCTGCTCAGGGCAGAGGAGGACACCGGGGGTCCCGGGGCCTCTTACGCTCCGCAGGAGGACGGGGGAGGCTCCCGATTTGAAAAGATGGGGGAGGACAGGGGAGGGGCGGAGGGCACTCCAAGGGGAAGCGCCGCCCGCGCGTTATTAACACACGCTCATACAGCAGGGGCTGGACCAGCTCAGGGTCAACTGGGGAGCTGAGACGGAGGGCTCTCAGAGGAGCCCAGTCACTCAGATGGGGGAGGAAGACCGCGCTGCAACCTTGAGGAAGGAGTAATGAGCAGGTGAAGAGTGAAGACTTAGATGGAGATGGCCTTGGATTGCAGTACAGTCCTCAGAGCAGCACTTTGAGGGTACCGTTGATTATCTGTTCCATAAAAGCGCGGCTTTGACAAAGTGTACTAATAGTTCAGTGTGCAATCCATTGACTTTTTTTCATCTGGAACACAGGCTTTCACCCACCCATCCATTATGTGTGGTCCTTTAACACTTTCCATGGCCTTCTCTTTCCCTTCGCTGTAAGAATCCAGCGGGGCTGGCAGATACGGAAGACTAGAGAAAGAAGAAGCCTGAAAGGTAGGTAAGAAGCCAAAAAGAAAGGAAAGGGGTGTTAGCGTGTGTGGGTGTGTGTGTGTGTGTGTGTGTGCGTCTGTGTGTGTGTGTGTGTGTGCATGTGTGTGTGTGTATGTGAGTGTGTGTGTCACGCTCTATAGACTGCGGCGCATAGTGGGTGAGATCAGGGCTCAGGGGAGACTTGTGAGGGGAAACCAAAACCAAGACAGCCTGAGACCTAGAATGCTAAGCAGGAGGCTCCGTGGAGCACAGCAGAGAGTGTGTGCTAAGTCACTGTGCAGCAATCAAGCCTTTGCTGGGCTTGTGTGACTATGGCAACTGAGACCTTAAAAAAAGGCTTTTACTGGAATGCCTCCTGTTTGTTCAATAGAGGCGAGCACGAAACATCAAATCGGTATGATGGTGTCTTCTGAAAGTTGCCTCGTCTTGTTTCAGTGCAGAATTCAGGCCCAGCGTTCCCTGTTGAAGCAGTTTGAGGGCAAAGACAGGAAGCGATGACTATGAAAAACCCCAAGAATCAGGCGTGGAGAAAAGATTTTGTTACAATAGTGAGAAATATTCACACGATAATTAGTGGTTATAAATAGGGGGGCGGCTTTGAGCCTCTGCCATACACACATGCTGAGCATTCATCAGCGAGCGGTTCCCCCGGCTGCTCTGAGGACGGTGGGGGAGAGGAAGCACATGGATAACAGAGGGAGCGTTAATACACAAAAAAAAATAAAAACTGCGCTTTGAGCTCGTTCCGTTCCTCAACGACTACACAGCCTCTGAGAAAAAGGAGTGGCGCACGACTGCACGCACAGGAGTGAGAGAATGGGCGTCTGGGGCACTGCCGGTAAATGTCCAGTAGAGGGTGCTCCTGAGTCGACGCACAGGCTGACGCACTCTCAAAGGACATGTTCACACTGTCGTTCTCAGATGGCATTCCTTTTTCTCCGCAATTCCCCGGATACATGCCTCGGTGTTCCTAATCAGCTCCATGCCTTCATTGTGTCATTCAATTATGAAGACTGAGCAGCATCCGTCATCAATCGGCTGGCGTGATGATTGGCCATTAAAACCCTTTCCGTCCTACTAATGACTTTCCTTTGCCATGTTACATTTAGGACAGCTGTTAAGCATATGATAATACACGATGCTGTTGAGTCAGCCAATCAGTGGGGAGCTGATGGTAATTGACAGCCGACACAATGGAGTCCTGACCTCAACTGACATCCCTGTAAGCCGTCGCCATAGAAACAGGATGCCACCACAGTTATTATATCTTTGTTGAAGGGCATCAGGTTCGTTGCACAGGAATAGTAATACCACCGCACTGTCTTAAGTTACTCAGTTATGACAGAAAGAAAATATGCAACTCCTTTGTTTAAACACAACAATAAGGTTCGATCATTGCAACTAAGCTGTTAAAAGAACAACAACAAACAGATGGGCTAAGCCAAAACAAAAGATGATGAATTAAATGTATTTCAAATATTCTCTTCACGTGATGAAGCTTGTTTGTTTAGAATTTCAAAAATCCATTAAATTGCCAGAGAGAAAAACTGTACATCCAAGCCTCATTAAAAATATGAAAAGGTCCACAGGTTTGAGGCAAATAATTCAAATGATTGCAAGCCCAAGAATTTGCTAATGATTCTCCATAAGATAATCTACGCTTTCCATCCATAGTATTTGACTGGTGCATTTTGTAGCTTTGATTAAAGATATCAATGATTCGGTTTCCATCAAATCTGTTTAAGAGCCAACACCATAAATCAAACATTTGATTCATTTTTGAGTCTCTGAACTAGTTCCCTTTTCCTTTCTGGTTGAACTGAAAAGTCCTGTAAACAAATATACAAAGCAGAGATACTGTCACAGTTGTCAGGCAAAACCTCTTGCTGAAAAGAGTTCTTGACACAACACTAAAGAATAAAACAAAACGACTTGTAGTCAACGTTCTCGTTACACAGTATTTAACTGCAAGGTGACTAGAGCCTACAAGCACCACAATCCAGGTAGGGGATGTTTGTGAAATCAGTGGCTTGAGAAATGCACGCATGCACGGCACCTCAGTGTGACACGGAGGTGGGGCTGGGCGAGGCTAGGAAAGGGGAGAGCACAGAGCGAGTGCCAAAAGCAGGACAACTCCAGGCGAGAGAGGACCGTGAGCGGGTAGGGGCCCCGGCCGTGTACCTGAGTGTTATCTCCCTGCTCTTCAATCCCCTCAGCCACCTCTTCACACCCGTAACGATGTGAGGGAGTCTGCCAATCTCGGCACCGTGAGGCGGGAAGCCCCTGGGGGGGCGGGGCCCCCGGCGTGCTGTGGTGACGTTTGGCCGTCGGCCTACACAGGTCCCATCCGCGACAGCAGACGGGCAAACCGACAGACTGAGAGCGGGTTCTAAACTCCATCCACAAGCCCTCTTCTGCCCAACCACTAACTGGCCCTCTCCCCGAGTTCTGAGTGATGTGTTTGGCTTAGGGGACATCTGCTCCTACCTGTGTTCTTGTCTGGTAAGAGGCAGCAATGCTTCTGCAGTATGCTCGGCAACACCTGTGAGCGAGATGGATAGAGAGAGCAAGAGGGAAGAAGAGAGAGCGGGAGGGGGGCTTTAATTCACAGCCATATGGTATGACCAACAAAGCAGCTATGAGCCCCCAAGCATCCTTCTGAAACTACAAAGACTCAAACACCCTTGTGTTTATCTTGGAACTCGCTCTGTCTCTCTTCCTGTATCCTGTTGCAAAACACCATTGTCTGGATGCAGCTGTGGGGGAGGATGGATTTAAATCTGCACATCTCTAATGAGCTAAACACAGGCTATGGTTGGTTTCAATGATGATTATTGTGGATATAAGTGGAAAATTATAAACAGTGTCCTGTGTGTCTTAATTCACAGACTGAACCTAAACAACGGAGATGAAGCAGGCAGTCATCTCATCTTGCAGTCAGACGGGGCCACCTACAAGCGGACACTTCTGCTCGATCAGCAGTCCTGTTGTGCCATGATATTTTGAGACCAACACAAGGACGTGCGCTGTTCTCCTGAGAATATGTACAGCCACCAGGCAGTTCTTATTCTTAATACAATGGAGGTGGAATCCCCTTTCCGTTGAGGGAAACAGCGCTAAGTCTTTCCTCTCATCTTACTATGTTTTTTGATCAAATAATTTCTATAATAAAATATGTATAGCTAAAGGAATGAACAGGATTCTACATTTCTTTCCTTGGTAGACCTTGCGAAGGTTAAAGAGGTATAATGGTGAAGGTGGCACAGCAGCTGCTGCAAATGCACCTTTTTGTCCTTGTGCATGATTGAAAGGCTGACAGCATGTCGTAAGATTGTACTCCTAACTCCATTTTATAACCGCTCCTTCTTATCTTAAAGTGAAGATGGGCCCAGGTCCATCCACTGGATCCCTCACTACATGCTGGGGTTGCAGTGCTGCACTAAACTCAACTTATTGGACTTGGAAGCGACAATGGTTACCCGGCTAATTCTAACCCAGTGATAGTTTCCACAAACTTTTGAACTTTGTTTTGGCAATATAACAGGACAATACGGGAAGCAGATGGCCATGTATCTGCATCAGATAAATGTCCACAGGTATCCCATGTCTCTGACACTATAAAAATGACCTCTTGCTCTCGCCCGCCTCGACTTGATGAGTGGCCATCCACTCCCTTCATGGTCAGCTGGTGGCCAGTTAATCAATTAGCCACTTGTGTCACTCAGCTCAATGAGGAGCCACAAAAGACCCGGGTGCCGCCACAAAGCGCCAAAGTGGATAAGAAGCTGGAGTGTCTACAAACAAGAAGGCTCCCGCAAAGAGAATGATGAAGTGTTTGGCCCGCGAGGATCAAACGCCAGCATAATGGGATGAGTTACTACAACACCGGCAGGCAGGCAGGCAGGCAGGCAGGCAGGCAGGCTGGCAGGCTGGACGGCTGGTTGGGAGAAGACAGCGTTAGAAGTGAGGTAGCTGTCAAAGAGGCTCTTCAATGTTTGAAGCAAGCGCGTCATCCGTCTCCGTCCTGCTTTGATGGGATTGGGCTGGGAGGCATGCTGTCTAATTTCTTATAAACGTGTTAGGCTCTCGTTTGTTTGTCTGTTTAAGCGCATCTTGGGCTGAGGGGAAAAAAGAGCGGATTTATTTCGCCCTCCGTAATGTGGCTGATCTACACAACGGACGCACGCACACACACACACACACACACACACACACACACACACACACACACACACACACACACACACACACACATAAACAAACACAATGCTCTAAATGGGACAACTGATTACAGACAGAACAAAATCTGCAGAAAATGAGCTTGTAAGGTAAGTTATTTTGATACCTTTGATTTTGTCCTCATTATGCATAGTACTGGATTTTTTGTATTTTGCTTACAGTTGCCATGTCTTTCAAAGTCAAAAGAAGTACCCAAGTCAGCAAAAACATATTATTCCTAACAGATTGAACACATACAACAAAAAATCTAAGACAAAAACCATGGCCTTCAAACAAATAAACTTGCTATTAATGATTGTGTAATCTTTATGACAACGTGATGTGGATCTGGTGCTGGGCCCTCTTGACTTTTCAGTCAAACCAGTGTTTCTCTGAGGCGCCATGTCCTTCAGCTCCAGACTCCACAGTGTTCAGGCTGCCACGTCATGGACACCTCCAAGGCCACATATTATAGCTAAGATTTTCTCTTTTAGTCAAAGTTGCTTCATAAACTCAGTAGGGAAGGAGCCCGCTAAGCTTATGGCTGTGAAATTAGAACACAAATGGGAATAAATAAGAAGTCAAAGACAAGCGAAATTCCACGTTTTCCTCTCTAACCTACTCGAGCGTCGTCCCATCAACTTCAAATGTTAATGTGCTGTCTATCTCTGCCACATGAGTTCTAGTGAGTTCCAAACTTTCAATTATAATGAATTCAAACCTGCACACGAAAGGTATGAGTGTAAAACAAGAATAGCTTGCTATGAGAAAGACCATTAAAAGTCACTGAATGATGTACTGTACGTACTGTGATTTCTGCTTGGACAATGGCAAGAGGTCGAACTCACAAATGATGAAGGAGTCTCCAAACTTTGTAGGGCGGCCAAGGAGTTCACGAAAGTCCCCATTTGAACTGTCCAGCTACCATCGGTCTTAAAACACTCCCTATGCAGCCAATGAGACTGAGCTTCATATTTCTGTTCACCCTGAAGATGTACAGTACAGTCTGTGACTTGGTGTTGGCATCCAGCCTCCACCATCACGGCTGCCCCTATCTTCCTGTCACGTCCCTTGTACCTTATGCTGTGGCTTGGCACAGATTAGTGCAGGGGCACATTGGTCTGGGTTAACCAAGCAAACACAAGAAACCTGTTTCAGTGCAGGGGAAGGCTTTCTATGAAAGCAAGCTTTTTAATAGTGGACATTTTGTGAAATGTTACATCCATGTCAAGCCAAAAAAGCCCAAAAACCCCCAGATTTGATGACTGCAAGTTCAACTAGGCCACACGTCGAAATGAAGGGGTAATTTAAATGATCACCAAAAATTGAGGAACAATGACAACCCCACAGGCTTTTTATATGCGGAGACAAGATAATTGTAACGTAGACGTTCCACGAAAATTGACCACTTACAAAATGGCTTGCCTGCCTTTCCCTGGAATCAAATTAAGTAGATAGCTTCTATCACCTGCAAGCATGGGAGGTCGGCAACTTGCAATCGCGGAGCATACCGGAGCATTCTATAAACATTGCAAAAAATGCAAGTTCAAAGGAGTCTGAAAAAAGATAAACTTATGTTTCAGGACCTGAGTTCAATTACTTTTTCAGCGAGGTCCTCGCACAGCACTGTATCCTTGCTGACACTGTTCCACTTGGCTAGCTAGACTGTGGATGCTGGCGTGAAACGGTCTGATGCACAGCCCAAACTGAGCAAAGCCTCTCTGCATTTCAGTCTAGCCAGTGGGGGAATACAGAGTTTGCTAAGGAGTGCGAGTCAATAAAATACAGATTGCTCCGGAGATGCACACATGCACGCACATGTGTGCACATGTACCCACAAGCACCCACCCAACCGCACACACACACACATACACACACACACACACACACACACACACAGGTAGGATACAGGACATCTCTCTCTCTCTCTCTATTTATATATATATATATATTACATATATGCATACGTATATAAAATATACCACAGATCATAGATTAACAGCTGGATTACCTACAATCACTATTGAAACGTTATAAAACCATCTCAGTTTAGAGAATTGTTAGTGCATTCGGAAGGCTGTGCAAGCCCTTTCCTGTTGAATCCCCATCGTCCAGCCCGGCTGCAACAGGCTACGAAATGAAGCATTTTAATTCATAGCCCTAGGTGTCATATCAAACCATTATTCTAGTTGGAATTTGTTATCTTGAAAGAATTTTGACCGAAACCCCTTCCAAAAAACCCAGGCTTCCACAGTGCATGTGAAGCTTGGATAGTTAGATATTGCTTGCAGGACTTTGTTCATGTTCAGTGTTACAGTGAGCAGCCAGCTGAAAACACACTGCGTAGAATATCATAAAAGTATAAGCGTCTTTTAATTGCTCTTGAGCCCTTGTGCAGAGTCAGTGCTGCCTTTGATTCGCTACACAAAGCACATCGACAACCACTATTTTACAGTGCTTACAACTAACGGTGGACATCACAGCGGTCTTCATATGGCTATAATGACAGACAAGTGGAGATGGGCCTCCTGTCCAAAGATAAGAAAGACTTCGAAACAGAAAGACCTCGGCAGATATAAAATGCAGCCGTTTGAGAAATAAAACAGGCTTATTATCGAGTGAGCCCTGTAGTGTTTCTGGAGTGCATCTCCTCAGACATATCACTTATTTACCACCAGTCACCAGAGACCTGGGTAAGCACGGGGGCCGTGTTTAATTTTTACCGCTGTAGGTGGGGGAGCGCTGGACGGCCGCGTGAGTGGGCAGAAGCCCCAGCTTCTTCTGAGGAGATGGAGTCAAAGGAAAGGGTCCACATCTCTTGCAGCAATGTGTAATGCTCTTGGAAATATTAGGCTAGGCTTCAAGCCCAGGGGACTAGATGTGCTGTTCCTGCACACTAGGATACAAAGGAGGTCGGCTAGAGCTGTGCCTGCAATCTCCCTCGCCGGGACATCAGGCGGATCACCAAGGTTTCAGAGTTTGTCACATGAATATCTTTTCTTATTCTGGTCAATTATCTGCTCATCCAAAGTCAGATAAAACTACATTTGTTTTATGCCTTGGTATGTAAAACAGTTTTTCATTCAAATGTTGCTTTCGATGGCGTTGTACAATTCTAAAAGATCTAAGCGTCGTTTTTGATAGAGCATGTGATTCAGAAACCACACTCTTCCATAATGTGAAATATGAGAAAGGTAATACCCCAGCCTCTAATATCATTAGCCATCAATTGAAACATCCCACAGTCCAGAGTGGGTTTCTCACGCCTGACTGTTCTCTCTGCCGGGTTTCAAAGCCGAGCTCTGTGGAGAAGCTGACAGCTCGGTGAGTACTTGGACGGTACAAGGGAGCCGCACTGTCATAATTTAATTCTGACTCCACAGTCTGCAGTATACCCACACAGTACTGTACACGGAGCAGATCTGTGTCTAGGCATTGCGAGCTTGTAAAATCGTGGTTCGACTGGGAGACGAGAACAATCTAACGCCCGCCAATCATTCAATCAATCACCCACATCCAATCAGCTATAGAATGTCAGGTAATCCCTGTTCGTTAAAAGACTCATAACCTACTTTCTGACGATGACATTGAGTTCCATACACTCAGGCATTTACACACCACAACACCTCCTATTCAGCTGGTCATCCAGATAGAGGCACAGGTCGCAGTAGGGGCAAGCTTCCAGCCCCCTATCGGGCAGGTTGACAGGCAACAAATGAGTTCTACTCTGCACTGGACTGGATGGGTCAATGCCAAATATGTTTTTGAGCAAAGGATGGATCTCAATATTCATAATTGATTGCTATTAATATTCCTTATCATTCAATGACATCTCTGGTTTTAACATGTATCACCTCATTTTGTATGAATAATTGTAGTGTGAAGGTCTGTCAAGTGTTGCAAAAGCATAATGAAGTCTCAACGTTTGAACTGCTGTAACACTATTTGCCAGTGAATATCCCAGGACAAATGAGTGTAGTTACAGTGAGGAGGAGTCAATAACTAATTAGGCTGGTTTCCAAAATGAAGGCTCACGAGTTGATGCCAAATGCAAATATATCTCACACAACACACAATTTACAACCCAAATGAATTGTGTGACCTTGATTCATAATTAAGATGGCTCTTATGAAAAATCAAGTTATTCGTTCACACTCGAATTGGTTCATAAAACTGCCATTCAAATTGTTAGATGCACGTAGACCTTAACTGGAAAAAAAAACCTGCAAAAAAATTCCAAAAGGAGCAGAGGCTTAAATGTATTCATTCTATTTTTCAAACTGCTAATAACCTTTGTAAATCTACTTCTCAACACCATGATCAAGGAGACATTGTAGGTAAAATTACTTAAAAACGACTTGCAATATTACAGCAATGCATTCCTGCTTTCAGACTGTCTCTTTAGATGGCTGTGCAAATATAAAGTGGAGAATGTAACAGTACCACAACACTAATGGACATTGCAAGGAGTCTGACGTGACGCATGGCCGTATGACAGAGCACCAATACGAACACTTCAAACTGGAGGAAGAGCAGGTCGTACTTTCCTTTACATATGCTAAACCTTTTTGTCTGCTATAGTTCATTGTGTTGGTAGCAATTCAAAAGTCTGCACAGATAATAGTAACACAACAACGAACTCTGCACATTTAATGGTGTCAGAGGGGTAGCCTCTACACACACTGATTAAGGCACTCCATCCGAGGCGCAGACTGAACAATGACCCACTCGCAAGCTCACACACACACGCACACACCCTCGCACGCGCGCACGCACACACACACACGCACGCACACACACACACACACATACACACACACACACACACACACACACACACACACACACACACAGACACACACACACACACACACACACACAGAAACAAATAAGCTAATGCATGATTAGATTCATTCTGTTCAGTCCCAGCGTCTGTATTATCATTTTGCATCCTATTGACACTATACTATTAGTGATGCCATTGAACAGGCAGTAGTGTGAGGGTACCATAACACTTTTACGAATGAAAGGAGAAAATTAGACGGTCTGCACAAACATTTAGGGCAGTTTTCTCCAGGCTAAAGCCTGCTGTTCCACAAGCAGATGATGGCCCACTGTAACAGAGGATGCTGTCAGCTGTCTACTTTTGACTAAGATCTAAAGTTATGATAGCAGTCAAGACGTTCTGTGGCAACTCTGCATATCTAGTGGTGAAGTTTGTGAAACAGCTCCAGAAGGTCTCACTTTGGGGGTTTTAAATAAATGGATGTGGTGGGGGCTGTCTATCTTAATGTACATCTCCATTTAAAGCCTGGTTCTGTGACAATTTTCTACAATTAGGACATAAGGAAATCCAACTGATTTAGGAGCTGATGACGTGCCAAAAGCAGGCTCAGTGACGGTTGGGGAAGAAGAAAAGAATGGGGGTGAAAAGTGAGCTATACTGTAGAGTTACCTCTATCAGACCCACACACACACCCTATACACCGTATAGGCCCTGTCAGCACGCCACACACACACACACACACACCTACATACACACACACACACACACACCTACACACTGTGTCCATGTACGCTCCATGCTCTATCCAAACCCTCGCATATGCCTGCATTATAAATGTCCATAGGACCGTTCACATACACCTGCCGTGCCCACGCTGGCTACTACCAGTGAGTGGTGGAAAATGCAGTTTCTGTGTTTCTGCTGAAACAGAGTTCACTGCTTAAAGGGCTAAATGAGGTTGCCACTTAGCCTGAGACTTTCTTCCACACAGCTGCCTGCCATTGATGGAGGATTCATGGGCTACTACAAGCTATAAATAAACCCCCTGTATTATTGAAAGAAAAGTACTGTACAGAATGCACTTTTGAAAATTCCAGGTAAGAATCACAATGCAGGTTTAACAGTGTCCGAATGCCTCATTGAGGTTTAGAAGGATGAAACAACCACAGTGCCAAACACCTATTTTTAGCACATCTTTGACAGGCACAACTGTCTGCCAAATACTGGCAGCTCTTCATCAACAACTGTGATGTGTTTAGATGGGCCTGAATTAGACACTTGTTGGAACAGTGGAATCCGTGATATCACACCACTTTATATCAACATTAAAATAACTAATTTCTGGACTTAAATCCAGGTGTTTCCTCAGGTGCACCTATAATGCATTTTCTTCAGATTTGTGTGTCCTCTTTAAATCTCTTAGCAATTGAGGTAGACAACGGTCTAATTATACAACATCATACGGGACAAAAAAGAGGACGCATACAATGTTAATCTTGCCCTCAAAGGAACACGGTACAAGTTTCAAAGCTTAGTCTTTGTTCATCAGTGGTGAGCAAACTAGGTTACAATTGCGGAGGCTGTCCAAGCGTTCTTCGTGCTGTCTTCAGTCCCTTGGTATTATGCAACATATTTATCCATGCAGGTCTCCACACACCTTTTATCCTACAGACTAAGGGCTGGCGTTCTGTGTTCCCCTGCTGAATTGTGCTGCACTTCTCCATTCACAATGCTTTAGGCAGGCAAATACTCTGCAAGCCCCAGAACAGAGCTTCAGTCACAAAGACAGTCACTGTAGTGCGTTGCTTCTTTACAAACAGGAGTTTGACGCCCTTGGAGATATCAAACACTGCCTAATCCATATTTAAGAGATCTAAATTGATCACAGAGGGCTTTGTTCTGCCTGAAAGGTACACACTTCTGACTGAAGTTGTGGACAGTAATCAAAAGGTAGGGAGGAAGAAAACGGAGACTCAACAACAAATTAAAGTAATTGCAAAACTTATTTTTTTAAAGAAAAAACTTACAGTACACAATGAAGAGGACTACGCTTCCATATGTGTTTGCCAGTCTAGGAATAATTAACAGCATGAATATGCATAGCCTCAAACATAAACCTGCACTGCTGCAGCCTAATGGCTTAAGTATCTGAGAGGCCCACCCATTTCCTGCTGGATACATAATCTCCTTTGCAAATAGGATAAATCCTAAAGCACTCCTTGACAGGACCCCCAATCATATTTTATGTAGCCAAATATTTATATGACAGTATGACAGGAGATTATTACCTTCTTCAGAGCTGACATTCTAATTAGATCCTCTTTTTCGAATCCCGTTTACATGCTGAGGTGCCCAGCCAAGTTTGAGGGTGCGCAAATTCTAAACTCGGCTCACTTCGGTCCTGATGCTGAGCCATGGGCACCTAGCTATTTGATATTCTCATCGCGCTTCCCATGCGCTGCTGTCAAACCAGTCTTCACAGCTGGATTGGTTTGCGCATGCCAATATGGTTGTAATGCTGGATGCGAGCACTAGGGGGACTCGCAGCTTAGTTTGTTTTGATCATGTGGCCACGACCTTTTCCTTAGCAAGGTTTGGCAGACACTATTGTTGCTGTGAACTCACTCAGTTATAGCAGTCGTTTGTTGCTTACACATGGGTTCTAAAATTTGGTTGTGCTGTTGCGTGCTACATTTCAAAGTGGCTTACAACATTGTCTGCATAACTCAACCCCACATTGGTATTACAGCCAGCCAACACTAGCCGCTGCAGCCACAATAGTTACTAACGTTAGCTTGCTACGTAAGTTAGCTTAGCACGCAAAGTTAGGTGGTTCAGTCTCCGTTGACTGTTTTTACCCAACCCTATCTATTTATTGTCTCGCTTGCTAGTCTATTTTTCGAGACATGGCGCGTAGAAAAGAGGGTAAGTGCATTTTTTTCGCCTTTACGGTTAATAAATAACGATTCATGTTAAGGTACATTTCCGATAACAGTGATGTTAAACAAATGATCTTTTAATTATTTACTCACGTAAAAAAATTGAACGTGCAATTTATCTAAAACAACCAATCCGATTGAAAAATTACTGAACGTTCACGCGTGTGCTAGTGTGACAGGTTAAGACGGCTGCAAACCAAGGCTTTGCCAGTCAATGTCACAGACTGATTACTAATCGTGATATTATCTTGGATGTTGTACGTTTGCTTCCCTTTCAGTATTCCAATCAAAGGTATTGCTAAAGCTTTATCCCACACCTTCTAAGTCAGAGAAAGTACCAAGCCCATCACACTCTGAGGTCCCTGTCAAAATACCTTTTATCAAAACTGATAGGCCTACATTTCAAGTCAGTGATGGCACAGTCATTGGTAAGATCACAACGTCATTATATTATGATTTCCTTTCAGTGGCATTGATTTTGCATCCCAATATTATGCCCTTGATTGGATCCCTCACAAATACACACACGGATGTTTTCTCTGTTTCTACAAAGCTGCTTTAAAGAGCACGTAAAGCGTTTATTGCTTTGGCGTCAGTGTAAATTCTCCACCGCCACACCCATTCAAACATATGGATAATCAACGGCACCTCAGAGCACTCCTTTATTTGTTCTCTGTGTCTCAGGTGATGGAGGTATAAGAGCCGCCGAGGCCCGTGGAGCCAGGCGAGTGTACACTGTGCTGCCTCCCCCTGCCGAGTACCAGACAGGTGCAGAGGGATTGGTCACGCACCCTCAGCCAGCAGACATAAATACTGTGGAGGACCCAGCTGGTAAGAGGGCCATAATCTTACATTTATGGACTGTTTCTGGGGTCGTAGATGCACCGTAAAGCTAGTGGAGGGGGATTTAGTGAGGCGGCCTCCGGTTCGGTTCAGCACACACAGCGTTGCAGTCACTCTTCCTGATTGTCTTTCCCTCTCCAGTGGTGGGAAACAGACTGTTGCAAATGCTTTTTTATTTTCTCAGTGGTTGAAAATGGGTCTACAGCAGAGGATTTAATCTAGCCAACATAATTTTTGATGTTCCTGAGAAAATGTAGCTTCCTGTCTGTCATACCGTGTTTTGTTTGCTGTATGATTTTCCTTCACTGTTAGATGAAATGACATTTAGTAAAATTGGAATGCACATTTACTAGATTGATGATACAGAAATATTGTGGGTTTCCTGTCATGGTTTGTTACTATTCAGTTTGCTATGATTAGACGAGTATGTAGGCCAGTGCTGCCAGCTTTTCATGAATTGAAGTTTCCTCTTCATAGTCAGCCTTTCTTGAATAAGCTGCATGGACAATGTGTGACTTGGAATTCCATTACTCACATGGAATTCATGCCACATTTTATCCTATCTCTATTTTAACAAACAGTGACCACCGATTAGATCGTGTTGCACAGTAGTGCTCCAGCCATCGTGCTTGGATGAGGGGAAATGATTTGGTTATTCTTATCATCATTTAGATTTATCAATTGTATATGCCTAATAATATTTTTAAGAATTAACGTATCAGCATGTCTGTCTCAGAAAATTTTATCGTCCTTTTTTCGGTCGAAAGCCTTGCGGCAGCATTTTGCCCGCAATTCCAATAAGAAAGGGGGATCGACCTCAATAAGGTGCTTGCAATAGTCTAATATAGAAAGGATTAAAACATAAATCACATTTTCCAGATTGGAGAGAGAAAACAATGATCTGAACAGAGATACTGAATCATTAGAAATAACACTGGACTAATGTGTTTACGAGTTTCAAATGTAGGACTAGAATTGTAGACAAAGATACAATGTTAAAACAATTTTAATTTTGGAACAAAGCTCTGGTCTGAGACATTCTATTACTCTCGTCAAATGTGGAACGTTCCTCATTATTGAATCAACCAACCATTACAACCAACCATTCTTTATGCTTGGTTTTCTGTTGCAATTGGCACTCCCCCTGTTTTTCTTTTGCTTGCACCGCTAGCCTTTGGCTCTCTTGACAGTGCGGGACAGAGAGAGAGAGTGTCTTTAGAAAGCAGTGGACAGTGAGTTATCTTGACCCCCGAAGGCCTTGCAGTTCTCAGAAAAAGAGAAAGTGCGAAGTGGTGTGAGGGATCGACTCCTGGCTCTCATGTGGTCTGGACTCCTGGTCTAGGCCCATTCATTAGAGGGGCCCCAGTCAGCCACCCTCTATCATAACGGTCTCAAATCTCTGTGTGGCTTTCCTTCCCCAGTCATCAACTGCAACATGACTGTTGGATACAGAGCCAAATGATGATACTAGAGTATCGCTAGATCTTCTGTCTTTGTGTGTTTACTGTAAGGTTTTGTATATCTTCTCAAAGACGTTACCGGACATGACATTCTATTTGGCAACAGCTCATTGTTTCCGCTGTCTGTACAGTCCTATTGATTAATCAGGGTCCACTTTGTGTTAATGTGTGTTTTACGGACAATTTATACCCGACCTATCTTCATTGGCTCTACATCTGCTACAGCCTTTCAATAATAAAGTAGGAAAAAAAATCCATCATTGACTGTTTATCATGACCTTTTTTGACCAATTTATGCTTTCTGTGTGAATATGTTCTCATTCCTGGTCTAATTTATTCTCCTTTTGCCAAAAGTCTGAAGTGCTAGATCTTAGAGAAGCTCACAACCTATTTAGACAATTAGCATTAGAAAACGCTCTCATGTTGGTTACAAAGCATGGCCATTGAAGCCCTGGCGGTGGTGGATCTAACCACAAGACCCTTCGTTTATTTCCAGTAGAGGACACCCCTGAAAGCAACCAAGAGGAAGAGGAGGACGATGCTGCCGAACAGCCCGGACGACGACGACGGAGGAGGAGGAAGAGGAACTCGAACGCCACCATACAGCCACTTTCAGAGGCAGAAGGAAAAGGCCAAGCCAACGAACTCATTGACGATCGACCAAATGTGTGGTCGCCCCCCGGAGAGGAGCGTGGAGAGCAGCTCAGCAAAAACAAGAGGAGGAAACTGAAGAAAAGACGCCACAAAGAGAAGCTGCACTCTCTCGGGCTGGTGCCCCGGGCAGCTGCCTTGGAGTTCACCTACCAGAGGAAGAGGGAGGAGGAGGAGGAGAAAGGGGGATGTGAAGAGGAAGACGAGGAAGAGGACGAGCGAGAGCTCAAAGAGAGAAGGCTTGCCGATTTGTGTGGTTTACTCAGAACCACCATGGACACATATTTGTCAGATTGTGAGTACCGTTAAAATGTTTGTTATGATTGGTTGTTTTGGTGGTTCAGGATGTGTTTTTTTGGGTTTTCTTCATTAGGTTGTATTTCTTTTAATGAATTTGGAGTATTGCAGCTCACCCTACATTTTGATATTTAGCCATCAGAGTCCTGCCAACTTTATGAACTCAGAGCCACTAATGTCAAGGTTCAGTGAGGTTGGCTTTTGAAGAGTTAAAATCCTCAAGCTTAATGGACAAGTCACGTTGCCTGGCACGCGTCATGATCCCCGGGGTCTGGTCCTTGTAACCCCATTGGTTCTGGGGATTAACCCAGCCTGTAATGGGGAGTGCACATATAGAATAGAATGAGCCAGCATATGTTTTCTGTCACTAACTTCACACTTGCGTCATGACACGTCAGATGAAGAAAGGACAGTGCCCTGCATGTATGTGATGCTCCTTGCGTATCCTGCTCTCCTCCGTGCCATAGGCCTGTTGCCAGCAGACCGGCCTCCCCCGCCGCCAGCGGCAGTAGTTGAAGGCCTGCTGAGCAGCATATCCAGTGGCACAGCACCCCCCTCTGTCCTGAAGCAACTCCACACCCTGCAGGCCCTGGTGGAGCTTGGAGAGCCCCAGCGACTGGTCAAAGCCTTGGAGGAGCTCTCCAGCTGCCCCCCTATGCCAACCGGTCAGTCCTGCCACCCCTCGCTGACCACTCCGGCAGCTCACGTTAACCTGCACTTACCCATACAGTTTCCTGTCCAAACACCTTTGCGTTGTCTTGTCTTTCCTGTCTTTGCGGCCCTTAAAACTTCCCTTTCCATACTCCTCAACTACTACTAATCATCTGTTCTCCAAAGTGTGTAAACACCCTATTCACCAGCTTGACAATATTACCTATCTTAGATTAAATGCATTCACCTATGTGTGTGTGTGTTTGTGGGGGAGAGTTTGTGTTGTGCGTGCGTGCGTGTGGGCTGTGCACGTGTGCTGTGCGTGTGTGTTGTCTTGTCTTGTCAATCTGGTCAGCTAATGGGATCAGGGAAGACCTGGCCCAGAAATATGTGTGTGACTGTCCAGGGGATTGAGTTCTCTGCGAAGCAGGTGGCCTTGTAGTGATGCTTAACTCTCTGTTCCGTCGCCAAGACAACACCACACAAAAACAGCCTTGGCTCCTCCAATGTTCTGTTCATAGACCCGGCACTTACATCAGCATGCTGCTGCCACGCAAACACCCAGGCGCAGCTTCGGCTGTTTAAAAGCTGCATAGAGCCCCTCTGTACTTCCTAAGTGGCTTGCGTCATCCGTTGCTTCAATGTTTACAAATGAATCTCCACCTGCAATCAATATATTATCCATCCGTTCATGCTCACACCAATCTGTTGAAGTTAATGAATGAGAATTTTAGGGGAATTAAATATGCATGTTCTGGGCACTGAACTTTCTGTTTCATCATATGCGTTCCCTTCACACCGAGAGCCTGATTTAGGCACACATACCAGCAGTTGTCTGGGCTGGTTAGTGTCCAGCTGGTGCCGAGGACCCCTTGTCTGGCAGCAGACAAAGGCCCTTAATAGTTCCACGGTCTCGTCTTGTCGTTTTTGGGCATCTGAACTTGCACCAACTGTCAAATACCCTCTTCCAACTTATGTCCATCTTCAAATTTGCTTTTTGTAAGAAACATAAGGTAAAGGGCTTTGTATTAATGTGTGTGTAAGAAGTGTATTTTAATTGGCCGGGTTGAAGTCGACGAGCCATTCTGTGACATAAAAGCACACAGAATCTTTGGTCCCATTAGGCTCCATTCAGTATTCACTATGTTTTTGAGCCCCATGCATGTCCAGTTTAAACCTTACCAAAGTCCCTAAGATAGCAGGGAGCCTTTCTAAGTACTGGCAGACACGGCAGTCCCCTGGCACACTCGGACGCCTATTGGCAGAACTGGGGCTAACGTTGGAGTCAGATGTTTTAGCCCTTGAGCCCCCAGCGTAAAGCCGGACGTTTTCCTCCCTGAGCCACCGAGCAGTACCCCTGTGTGCTGTTGGTCCCTCAAGTAGTTTTCACAGCTCACTGAATCCCCTCCGTAACCAGGCAGCAGGGATCCGTTCTGCACGGGTTGTGGGCTGCGGCGCTAAAGCATTTCCCACCCCCTTCACCATTTCACTGTCCCCAACCAACCCCTCTCCCAGACCACGAGGCCTTGCTACCTCGCTGGCTCTTCGGTTTGATTAACGGCATGCAGCCGCCAAATGGGAGGCGTTAGATTTCAACAGGAAATGAAAGGACGCGCCCGAGGAAAAAGGACGAGTTGTCGTGTCGGGAACCACACGGGTGCACGGTGCCCCGTTTCCATACAGGCAGACAGGGCACAGGCATGGAGCTTTAGAGGTTGTTACGGACCTGATTAGGTACATTTCTGCGTAGGGAGTCTGCAGCGTGCATCACTTACTTCACTTTCCTTGAGGTTTCTGCAGAATAGCTGCCAGTCTGCGGAGATTGAATCACCTTATAATATATGTATGTGTGTCTGTGTGTGCGTTTGCGTATGTCGGCTTTTCCAGATGAAGCTGCTGCAGTTGTGTGTCTGTTTCGGTACTGGATCACTGACGTCCTCCCCATGCACAAAGACACACTGATGACACAATCAGCACAACATCTGCAAGACTAAGAAGTTTGAACATCGCCATTGCCTGGAGGACTTCCTAAAGGTCTGGTTTGATCGCTTTGGCCTCATGTCCAAACATTAAAGGCCTACTTTATTTTGTTTACGCTTTCTTTTTTTCCACCTGCGTAAACGTTTCAGTATTGTCATGATCATCCCCTATCTATAAAGGACCTGAGTACCGTTTCAATTATTTTAAATTCTTGAAACCAGCATTCTCGTATTCTTTTTCACTGCAATAGAATTTAGGCTAAATCGAGTCCCTATTTACTCCGCCCTGCGCCGCTCCTTGTTATTGAACGTGATACAATGGCGGCCTCGCACTTCATCTCCTCATCCTCTAATTGCGGCGAGGCAAATGTCAATTCTGCTGAAAGTCTTTGTTGCAGATGTCACGACATTTAAACCAATTGGCTAACTCGATAGCTTGCCATTCTCCCAATGTCCATTTTCACGTAGGTTTGGGAAACGTGTCACTTCAAATTTGATGCTATAACAAATTTCTAACTAATTGTTTTTATACGTTGTAAAGTAATGTGCCATAGAGCGTTTCTTTACAATTACAGGATGATTTTATTCATCCTGGGAGATAATTAAGTTTGCTCCCATTGTTTGGGAGCTTACAGCTTAACCGCTGACATCATGGTGCCTGATATCCTTGAGCTTCATAATCTTTACAGAAGAAACGCAGGGTGGTATGACACGGCGTGTCCTAAAGAGCCGAGAATGAGCTTAAGTCAGGTCAAAGCCATTGGGACTCCTTAAGGTACAGGTCGATACCTGCTTACGTCCTATTGTTTTCAATGGGCTAATGCGGCGCGATGTTGGAAACAACAGGTCATTGTGTAGAGAATACTATCAGGGTTGAACTGTGAACATGAACAAGCTGTCAGTACGTCTTGGTCCATGGCCCTAAGCTCACCAGATGCTTGGCGGTTGTTTGAGGAATGTTGGTCCACTGGATAAATTGGCTACAGTGAACAAAAGTGGCAGCAACTGCGCTACCCATGTACTAATGACGCTGTTGAGGAAGCGTGCGTCAGATTTGGTTGTCTGATTAAGCGTTTTGTTCTCAGTGAGTGACTCCAAAATCCGTACTCTGTACTGCCTAATTGGAGTTGCTTGGCATGCGTGCGCTGAACCCCACAGAGAGCATCGCTCGCATTATATTACATTACATCCGTTGGTCCCTCCGAGTGCCAGCTAAATTCCTGCCATAACCACTGAGAGAGATGCTATAAACTAAACAACTTCATTAAGCATCCCTCTTAGGTGAGGTCCCTGAGGCTAGGACCCAATAAAAAGAGGCAGGGTAGCACAAGAAACGCACCAACTTCGCTGGAGGAGACACTTCAGACGTCATTATGTGGATCCAAATGACCCATTTTTATGGCTTTGAACTAGTCTTTTTGGTCATTTTGAGGTTGGCTTTGGTGTACTAGTTGTTTCTTAATATTCACTTGTGGTATAATACCAGTTTGATAAATGATGTGTGGTATTTGCCAGACCAAGCAAACCCTGCACATGACACACATCATTGGCATTGGCATGGGACGTTAGGGAAAGCTAACTGTATTGGCTCCTGCTGTGTCACTGACTGGCCAGATGACCCACTTAACTCGGCAACAAATGACAGACCACGTGTCTCACCTGTTGTCAGCCTCGTGTGTATCTACTGGGTATTCTCAAGACTCGACACACCAACAATCCCTCCCTCCGCCGCCTCTTTGCACCAAGGTCATTGTCAGCCTGCCAATTGGTTTAATCCTCTCAGACGTACCCCCCAGGGGACTGTTGGTGTGCGGCGTCATGTGAAGCCTGGAGGTTTATAAGGGCTAACTGGAGTGTGCTCTTCAACAGGACAAGGCGCTTGAGAGGGGCAGACCGGTTTCGCCTGCTGGGCTTTGACCTGCAGGTTATAAACCTGGAGCCCTCCAAAATGTTCTTCAGAATGCCGAGGCTGACTCCCGGGTACATACGATACCTGCAGGTGGGTGATTGTGTGTTGTTGTCTTTCCGTTCCATTCCAATTGAACCAACAAAGAGGGGCGCAACCCGGTGGTTCCTTATTTTGGCCAGTCGTCGCCTGCAGCCTTTAGAGCTATATCGGTGGCTGTCATTCCCTATTTGGATTAGGAACGCTAAAGCTATCTGCTACCTGTGGTACTTGGTGATTGGATTGCTAAGTGTTATAGTTAGTCCTCGATATAAACTCTAGAACATTGGATTGCACTTTACTTGCGCACCATATCTCTTGCTATGATTTACCATGCAGAGAGAAATGACCTGTAATATCAGTTGGTGGCACAAATTGCTTGGTCATTGCATTGATCTTTCGGTGCATTTATTGGTCTCCGTGGGCTTACCCCGCTGGTTGAAACGATTGGCTGTACTGAAGAGTGGTGCACTGTTCTAATGCTTTATTGGTTGTTGTTAGAGGTGGACAGTCAGGCAGGTAATATGGGCACTCTGGGTTATTTCCCATGCCACCATTGTTTGGTTTACTGTGGGTGCTTTGGGTTTTAAACCAGTGTTCTCAAATTTACTGTAAACGTTCTCCTCTTTCCTTTCCAGTGGCTGTATTAAATTGTGTTTGAGTGGTCCTGTAATTAGCACACGCCTTACATTTTGATGCACCATATTTGATCCGGGCCGGCTCTGTCATAGTATATATCGTATAGGTTTAATTGCAAGGAGCGGTTTGTTTTAGGTCACAAACCCCGATCTTGCTCATTCACCGGTGTTTACCACAAACAAGGCAGCCATAACACAGCCCATTGAGTTGGAAGCAGTAATAACAGTCATGGGCGCGACAGGAATTGTGCTCTGCTTTACACTCTGAAAAGCAACATCATTAGAATTGTAGTTTTTATTATTTATTTTTTATTGTTTTTTAGGCCCCTGTGAGGAAACTGTCTGTGACAGAAATGAAAAGAGCTTTTAATTGTCATCATTGTCGACTGTAATTTGCCAAATGAGAAAATATGTCTTTTTAATCTCCTCGGCTATGGTGAAAATGTGTCTGACTTAAGAGGCAAACCGCCTTCCAGGACTTCTGTTGCACGAGAGACACAGAAGTATATTATGAGTTATGTCAGTATCCTATGGCATTGATATGAAAATCCAAAGTGCATTGTACGGGTTATTATTTCAGTCAGTAATGTTACTTCTTGTTCACATAGTCATAAGAATGAGCTTTTTCGCACAGAGAATATAAGAAAGAGCACACATTAATACTACGTTTTATTTAATTTTGTTTTTCAGACCCAGGCTGCCCTGAATTTTACACAGGGGAATGCAGGTGACAAGACTATGCCTCGCCTGGCCATGTTTATGGGGGCTCTGGGGATAGGAATGTGCAGCTACAGCTCCAAGCAGCTGGCCCTCCACCACCGTCCCTCCACCCGCGTGTGGCGCCGGGCCGGGCCGCACGGAGAGTCCACTCCCAGCTCTCTCACCCACAGGCTGCCCACCCCCGCTCCCACGAACCTGTCGCGGCGCACGAGCGTCGACATCCAGCCGCCCACCTTCACTGTCGATAAAGTGCCGAAGTGACGCTGAACCATGGGGTTGAGACGGTTTCGTCCCGATACACAAACTTGCACAGGGCTTAGATTGAGGAAATGTTGACCCGGCGGTCCATGCTCTCTAACGTTGTGCAGGTGTATGTATCGGAACATAACCTATTCGTTGGAGTTACTTTGCGAACGGTACTCGACAGTCGATTCTGGTGTTGTCTGTGTTCTCCACTTTAGTCCAACCCCTCGTTGTACATCCCAGCAAATGTCCCCTACTGACTATGATCACCTATTATTCCCACCCATACCTCTGTGAGAGTTCAGTGTCATTATATGAGCTAAATGTGATTGGAGACCACAATCAGAAGCCTACAGTGGCTCCGTGTGCGACTTGATGTCATGGCTCAGATCATTTAGCCATGGGAGGGCACCTTGAGCGATGTAGCTTTATTGAGGCGCCCTGCCTTTCTGATGAGATTCGATGGGAGGAATTGAGCGTCTGTTTGTACACAGATGGTTGGCACTCTCCTTGCTCCCTGAGGCATAGGGCCACGACAAGTGCGGCACTTCCCTGGCTTTAAGGATGAGCAGGTGTTGTCCATCAGTGCCTGCAATGGCTTTGGGTGACAGACTGTCACGAAAAAGCTCTGATTTGAGATTTATTTTTGAATGCGCAATGCCCTCCATGGAGTTCCAAGTGCAAAATTCTTTTTAACCATTATGGTAAATGTAATTCAGTTGATTTAAAGGCACCCTGATGCTGACAGTGATGAAAGAGTGTAATATCTGGGTTTCAAACTGAACTATTTCATGTGACATAAATTCAACCTTACTTGTTTGAAAATGTATGCCAACACATTACCTGCTCTATAATAAACAATGTTATTCTTGCACATTTGCTGTGTAGCTTGCCCTCATTGGATTACTGCTCTTAATTTATCCATGTGGTTAAATTAAGGCCCATCGCAATCAGGATGGAAGATTGACCTGGCTAAGCCAATTGCTTCAGAAGGTTCATTAGTTCAGGAGGCACATTAAAATAAAGGATGTGTTGTGTGTATTCTGAAATTAAAATGAAGGGGGACAAAAGATGTTCTGATGATAAACATGGAATATAATAAAACTGCACTTAAAAATGCATCTACAAAAACCCGGAGAACACAACTCAAGGGACGCTGGACGTGTTGTAGCCATTGAGAACATAGTGTTACAATAAAGGTGCCATAAAGAAAGCGTTCAGGATAAGCAATCATGAGGGAGGATTTTAGACAAACTATTTACACCCAAGGATATGTACCCGGGCGTGTACATAATCCAGGCAACCTGCAGCAGTTTTTAGCAACCCAAGATCAGTCCTGTTCCATGGTGCTATGGTAGGTCACCATAAAATGGGCCTAATCCACTTCAGCAGCTGTGCTAATAGGACCGGCTGGCGTCATACACAAACCAGCCGGCCACCTGCCTGAGCTAAGGCCAGGGACGACACTCATAAACAACCTGCTAATGGCTCCACGTAATGCCAAAGTGGCATTGTGGCACAGCACGGGCTCTCATAGATCTGGAGGGGAGCGTAGAACTCCAGTTACACTGAGGCGAGACCCCGCTGTTGTTCCCTGAGTTTGCAGGTAGGAGGGCCTGTAATTCACCACTCTGGATTTGATAGATTCTGTTTGCTCTGCCGAGGTTTTCAGTGGGCACAGAAGCCTATTGATCTCAATGAGAGACTCGCAGACGGCTCCGACCCACTGCACTGCACTCCCCCTTACTTCTCTTTGTTCCTGCTCCTCTGATATAATTCACTGCCAAGCAGTGGATCATCACTGCTCATGTTTGTGGTGAGGTGTGGTGCAACAAGCAATTATAGATTGTTATGATTTGAATCCATACGTTAGTCTCACCTCTAACTTTAAAGTAACGTGTGTTCTTAGTCTTCTCTCTAAATTAAAGTTGTATTTTACATCAAAAGAAAGATATGCATGTTCGTGACACATTTTCTAGTGCCTCAGTGTTGAAGTCAAAGCATGCATACACTTTAGTTCAGTTTTTCACAATTGACAATATAATGAATCCAAGTAAACATTCCTTGTTTTAGATCTGTTAGGATCACTCTTCTAAGAATGTGGCATCAAAATAGTAGAGAGAATGATATACAGTATGTTATCTTTTATTGCTTTCATAACATTCCTAGAGGGTATGAAGTTTAAATGTGCTTAGTATTTTGTTGCATTGCCATTAAATTGCTAACTTGGGACTCCATTTTGGCTGGCCTTCTACAAGCTTTTCTCAATAAGTTGCTAGAATTTTGGCCTATTCCCCCTGACAAAACTGCTATAACTCGGTCAGGTTTGAAGGCCTCACTTTTTCAATTCTGCCCATTTTTGGTTGGATTGAGGTCAAGGCTTAGTCATGGTAACTTGCAATACTTTGACTTTGTTGACCTTAAGCCATTTTGCCACAACTTTGGAAGTGTGATTGTGGTCATTGTTCATTTGGAATAGCAGTTTGCGACCAAGATGAAACTCCCTGGCTGATGTCTTGAGTTGCTTCAATCCACATACATTTCATTTCTTGTGATACCTTATATTTTGTGCAGCAAAGCACTCCCACAACATGATGCTGCCACCCTCATGCTTTCCCATTTGGAATGGTGTTCTTCGACTTGCAAGCCAGCCCATTCTTTACTCCGAACATAATGGTGGCCATCATGGCCAAATAGTTCAAATTTTGTTTCATCAGACCAGAGGACATTGCTCCAAAAAGTAAGATATTTGTCCTTATGTGTTGTTGCAAACCATTTATGGTGGTTTTGGAGCGGTAGCTTCTTCCTTGCTGAGCAGTCTGTCAGGTTATGTCGTTATGGAACTGATTTTACTGTGGATAATAAGCTTTTGGCTTATGTATTTTCCTGTGATGTCAAGCAAAAGGGACTGACTGAAGGTAGGCCTAAAAATACATCCACAGGTACACTTCCAATTGACTGAAATTATGTCAAGGAGCTCCACATCTGAAACTTCTACAGCCATTGTCCCATCTGTTTAAAGGCAAAGTAAACTGCACACATTAGAATTGTGATATAGGGAATTACGAGGGTAGAGATACGAATAATCTGCATTGTAGGAAATATTACTTGTGTCATGCACGAGGAAAGACGGTCAAAGCGACTTGCCGAAACTTGTTAAGTTAAATACGTATGTGAAACATTGTATTGAAAATTATGTAATGTCCGTGGATTTCACTTCATTAAGATGTTGCTTAATCTTTGGGTTGAGCAACTCAAATTGAGCACACAAAAGAGCAAGTACGTTTCCTGCTTAAGAGGAATTTATTGAAGTGTTTGTGGTTTTAAAATAATTCTAAAACAACGGAGATTCGGATACTGGAGATTCACCCTTAATGCTGTAGGTGTAATATTTTCACCGGGGCGACCAGCAGTAGCGAGTACAGTAAGATGCATGTGAATGTTACCTTAATTCCTTGTGAGATCTCAACAAAAAGGACAGAGAAGAAAACATCACCAACATGTATTCCCTTTCGTGGCTTCGCAGTGCTCTCTGGTGGCCAAAGACAGGACTGTGCGCCTCACAGGATTTATCTTTTTGGAATATATTTAATATTCAAAACAAACTGCCTTCACATATACGAACACATTTGTTTGTCCATACTAAGTAACCTTTACTTTTTTATCTTTCTGAATTTAGTTTTAAATCATTGACATATACATTTATTTCGAGAAAAACTCGTTTAACACGCGCAACTCCATTTGAAGCCAAATGCGCGCTGTAGACGATGTTATAGCAGCGCGGGGGTAAACGTGCGGGAAACTAGAAGATTTTTGACCAACCGTCCAATTGAGGACTAAAAGATTTCTAACTTATTTAACCATCTTGAAGGGTTAGTACACTTTTTTTCTTTGGTGTCACATTCAGATAACGTCCTTGTATTTGCTGTTGTCTTCTTTGCAAAGAACATGTTCTGCATTGTAACTTTGTATCGTGTTCGATTTGTTTGAAAACAAAGGTTGACCACATTGTAGTGTTTGTCATGATCCGTGGAAAGAATTTCAGATGAACAGTGTCCCTACATTAAATCATACGAGTACATGGGATGTTAATGGTTTCTCAACCTTTAGTGAACCATGCCGAGAAAAAATAAGCATGTTCTGTCTACGAGTCGGTACTATACGTTAGATCCTCGTGACACTGATATCCAAGTCTGTTGATTATTTATATAAGCCCAAACTCTATCAGGTGGAAGAGGTGTAGTGTTTGTTCTTCTGTTACTCTCACCTAGAAGTTTGTGTAAACTGCTCACCAAACTTCCTTTTTGTTTTACAACACTGTTTTTATCAATATAACTTTAAATGTCAGACTGACATATTTAGGGACTAATTTGCTCATGTTTCGTTTTCACTTATGCTGTTCTCGTTTTTTTTTTGCACCACAAAGTTAGGCATATCCAGCGTTCAAATTACGTTGTCAAGTCCATATATCATATGCTAGACAATCAACAACACCAGGCTGAGACCAACTCTCATTTTAGACAAACAAATATGAACGGTTTACATTAGACTGTGTTTGTCTTGGGATTTCTGACAGGATCAATCTATTACTTTTGTATCAAAGGCAAAGTGACTTCTGTGAATGAAATATCAAAAGTTTGTGTGGGGATGTGGTATGATTGTTCAGACTTATCATTATCATGTATTTGATCCAGACTAAGGATCAAAAGCAAGACCAGCTCCCTACCCAACACCCTCCCACTACACCATGGGTACATTCTCCAGTAAGGACGGCCATGGACCTACAGGTAAGGTTTAAGGTTCAGGTTTGAACCCTTTAACTGATTGAACCAGGAAAAATGTGTAAATATAACAATCTCTATGCCCTTAAATAGCTATCAGAATTTGCTCCAGCAAATCTGCATTCACTGTGGTAAGCTCGAGTGTTTTGGGAATACCATGTACTCACACACACACACACACACACACACACACACACACACACACACACACACACACACACACACACACACACACACACAACAGACAGATCCCCACCCAAGCGAGGCCGCTCTGTCTTTA
>JAVQJS010097637.1:0-14245 GCA_036024795.1 Galaxias rostratus
GTGTGTGTGTGTGTGTGTGTGTGTGTGTGTGTGTGTGTGTGTGTGTGTGTGTGTGTGTCTCACATTTTGTGTAATGTCTAACTCGTTTGTCTCTCTCTCCCGCTCTATACCCACCCCCACCCCTGCCCTTTCTCTCTCTCTACCCCTCCAGGCGAACGGTATAAAGATCGGCCCCCAGCACGCTGCCACCAACTCCACACTCTCTGGGAGTCAGGGGGGACAACAGGCGGGCGGAGGCTGCTGCTGAAGGTCCTCTTCACCCCCTCTACCCCTCCTCCCTCCCCACCCTCCTCCTCCTCCCACCCCTCGCCTTTCTACTGGACTGGTCGGGCTCACTAACCCCACCCCACCCCACCCCTTCCCCCGTGGCCTCCTCTTCTGTTCAGGTCTAATTCTCCCAGAATGCATCCTTCATATCTCCTCCCAGCTCGGTTGATGAAGTCCTGTCTCTGATCTGACACGCCTGGATAGGCGGTGAAGTGAAGCATTGTGGGATAGCTGACAGCCTGTCTGGGTGGTGTTAGATCAGTGG
This sequence comes from Galaxias rostratus, assembly GCA_036024795.1. Classification (NCBI taxonomy): domain Eukaryota; kingdom Metazoa; phylum Chordata; class Actinopteri; order Galaxiiformes; family Galaxiidae; genus Galaxias; species Galaxias rostratus. The sequence continues at coordinate 533 of JAVQJS010097637.1, forward strand.
TGGTTCCTGGGTGGGGAGGGGGGCTTTTAGGGAGCGTTCGCCCAGACCTCAGTAGCCAAGTCCAGGGGGGCCCTCAGTCTGGGAGCAGCGTCTAGAAAACGTTGCAGAAAGAGATTTCCTGCGTAGAGCTGTAATGATTGTTAAAACCTTTTGACTAGAATGGCATGCATGGTCTACAAAGTGTGTATCTATCTGTTTTTGCAGCGTTTTATTGCTCTTCGACCTGACTGTCACCATGTCTGTCAACCTGTCCATCCCCTCCCACTGTAAATGGGCATCAGACCAGCTTCAGCTGCTTTTCCAGACCCCTCACAAACACGTGGAGTGTGTGATTTAGCCTGCCTCGGTTGCCAGGTGGTCTGGGTTAATCCCCAGTGCCATGCAGGCTATAGGCCTCTCAGATAAGTGTCTGTCAGCAGCCTTCAGCCTTGATCCTAGTCCACTAGAGGCGTCTCAGTAATCTAACCTGACGGGATGGGCAGCAGTGTGAGCCTTCTGGCATAGCCAACACCCATTTGTGTCTCATAAGATTGCTAGATGACTTACGTGCTTATGCTAGTCAATGTTCAAACATTCCTGGACAAAACTGATATTTTAGGTTTCTGATATCGCAAAAACTTTGTGAGCGTTTTATTGAACTTGCTTCTAGGCACATGAAATGGCCTGTTAGTCAAGGGCACCAGTTTGTAAATAAAGCGCTCCCTTTACGTTTTTGAACTGTCCCGAGGTTTGTGTTTTCCAGGTCTGTGTACAGAAGTCATATCAGTCTGGCAGACCAACAGTGTGGCTCCTAATGGTTTTTTTATTTTCTGATTATGTTCCCTTTTTGTACCCTTTATAATAAGATTGTTTTTCTTTTTGTTGTACATCTCTGTGCCCTTGTTGACTTCCAGCTGAATTGTATGAATTGTGACACTACAAGGTCTAGATAGTATTTTAAACTGTTTCATGTTGGGAGGGGAAAAAAGGTTGAAAATTGTAGTGAACTCGAAAGATTAAATTAAAAATATATAAAAAAATAAAATAAAAAAAACGGTGGTGTTGATGCGAGAAGAAGGAAAATACAGATGAAGTGATGAAGAAAAACAAACAAAAAAACAGCCTAGAAGCAGGAGTGTGTTCCCTTTGTGTTCATGGCTCTGAGTCTGTGTATATATAGTTCTGCTTCTTCTTCTGCTGCCGTGGTGTAGAGGGCCAGGCAAAAGCCTGATGGGATATGTAACAGTATTGCTTCAGACCCCCCTCCTCCCCTCCCTCTGCTTGCTCACCATGTAACGACCCATGTTCTCCTAATTAATTTACTTACAATTTACCATTTGCCTCCTCTTTTTTTCTTCTCCTTTCTCCTGCCATCTCTCTTCCTATCTATGTCCCTCCCTCTGTCCTCTATTAGCTTGGACTCTAAAAATGTTGGTTTAACATTGATTTTTTTTTTTATGCCAAAACATCCTTTACCTGTATTCTGTGAAGACACGTGACATAACAACACGCCCTGTGTTCTTCCGTCTTTTTCTTTGACAACGTCCCCTCATTAGGACTGCGTTAAAAACAATGACCCCCTATCCCCTGGCAGGACTGCATTCAAACACTTATCGCCTCTCATCCCGGATGGGGGGCCGCATTAAAAACTATTGCCCCTTTACCCTGATCAGGGCTGCGTTAAAACACTTCTTCGCCCTCACCTTACCTTCAAAGATGGTTGCTTAGTGTCCAGATGCAGCCCTGCCTCCTAGTGCCCACTTCATAGAACAGAGTAGAGTAGATTAGACATCCATTCAATTCCACTGTCTCACGAAGCAAAAGGGTGTTATTTTTATTTTTATCCCAACAAAGAAAGGGCATTGAAAAGGGGAACCTGTTGTAATTGTCACATGGGTTCTGGTCCCTGTCTGTCTATTCTATTGCTGTGTTTCTATGGCCCAGAAGATTTAGAGAGGGTTGATGGTTCTTGGGCCCTTGTCCAGCAGCGCTCCGCCTTAAGACGCACGCAGCCTAGCAACAGCCAGTTATAATTGAAAATTGACCACTGCTCAGACACATACACACACACACTGTTAAACCATAAGTATGTACACAGTATTTGCCACATTCAAACACAATTTCTGTAGGTCATAGAGTTAAATGCGTACATTTATCGTTGATATTTAAAAAGATATAAAACATGTTGTTCCACTCAAACATACATGCAACTACCCCATTGGCATTACCTCCAGCAGAGTTGAATTGCGTAGCAATTCAGAATGAGTACAGAGTTTTCCAACAGCCTTACAGCGCACTTGAACTTTTGATTTACCAAAAATATTCATTCAGATTTACTTTTTCTTGGATCAGTCAATGTGAGAAGACTGGGGTAGCTTGTAACCTCTGCGTGTGTGGTTCTTTAGACCTCCGATCACGGTTGGCCCACGTATAACGGACTGGCAATGTGGCCTGTGCGGTTGCTAGATGTGAGTGCATAGAGTGACATGTTGCGAATGCTTGGACAGGAGAGGCTTGGGGGAGAAAAGCCAAACCCCTCAGAGTCATCCCATCTATCTCTTTTATCAATGTGATCCCACCCTCTCTCCCTCTTCTCCTTCCTCGCTCTTCAACCCCCACCCCACTCCCCTCTTATTGACGTTATTTGCTGTGTTGGGTCTCTTCTATAAAATGCTATCACAATAAACTATAATAAAACATTAATGACTGTGTTCCTTTTATGCTCCTGTGGGGAAGATGACCCCCAATATAAAATGTGTGAAAGTTCTTATTGCATTTCAATCTACATTTTTAAAGTGGATTATGACAGTGAGTACTATAGGAAATGTCTTTAGTCCGTCCTCTCCTCTTTCTCATCTCTTAACCTTATCCATCTCTTTCCCTGATGCCTGTCCCTCCTCTCTTCGGGGTAAGAAGTGCCGATAAGAGGGACCTGGAAGGATGAGACGGAGATGGGATATTGAGATCGTGCATCAACGGACAGTATAAGATCATGATGTGATTTAACAGAAGTATCTGTAAAGTAAATCATTGTGTGATTGTAATATCTGTAGAGTATATATATATAGTGTGACTTGCCTGAACTATCTGTAGAGTAAATTTAATGGTGTGATAAAACTGAAGTAGAGTGTAACATCATAGTGTGATTTAACTTAAATATTGGTATAGTATAATACAATAGTGTAATTTAACTGACGTATCTAGAGTATAATATCATAGAGATATTTAACTGAAGTAGCCTATCAATAGAGTTCCTAGAATGGGCGGAGAATGCGATCAGTCTGTCCCTTCACTTGTCCCTCCAGGTAAGAGGTCAGTACAGACCGTTACAGTTCAGACCGAGTCACATCTGGGAGGCAGATGCGTATTGCATCCAGCACCCATGCACCCAAGTAACTACAACGTATTTTGGTTTGATTTAAAGAATTTTAAATACTTTAAAGTGTCTTCTTTAGACGTTACATTTGTGACGCCGTGCGTTACTTTTTTTTAAAATCCTGTTCCAGTTGGTTTGGAGCAGATCTGATCCATGCCAAAGTTGAACCAGCCCCGTAGCAACAATGGTTCACTCTCCCAGCACTGTTGGGCGGCCACAAATATCAGTTTGACCTTGTTTCCGTTGACTTTGAGTGACATATTCCATTATTCACTTGTACAATATCAGGGACATATTTCCCATAATTCCAAAGTGAGGCGTTACAGAAGGTAAATTTTTTTCTTTGTAAAGGTTTTTTAGTCCTTTCTTGTGAGCTTGGTTCTTCTCCGCTGTATCACAGTCTGTCTGTCTTTCCAAATTCAACAGGATTCCGAGGGCTTCCAGTCTTCATCTTTTATGTTCAGAGCTCCGGTGACACAAGGGGTGACCTATTAGCCCCACCAATAGTCTTAACATGTCTAACTATAATAATATTATTCATCTACGTCACCAGAAATTTATCTTTGAGAAAACAACGATTTATGTCAAGTGCATCTTATTCGAACTTCTAGAGTAAGGATCAAGAGGAGGTCATGTAACTTTGCCCATATTATGCAACCATTAAAGATGAGCATTTAGTAAGCTTTGAAAGCAGTGTTATCAGGCTAATTATTTGGTACGTTCGAATGTTACATAAATTGTTTATGGGAAATCATAGTTCAGAAGAGTGGAAAACAGATTACATTGGCCCTTCTCCATCCAACTTGGAGTCATCATGAATCAAGCCCAATGGTTGCCCTGCAGTTTTCAAAAATTATTACAACATGATGTTTTACAAACAAACAAAAAATAATTCAAAACATCAAAAATCAAGCGAAAGAGGATGCCTGTCCCTTTAAATACTGTACTCCTGCGGGGCAGGTTGTTATGATAAGCAAATTACTGGCCGCGCGAGGGACATCCGGGCAACTTGCAATGGTGTTTCGTGCCGGAGGAGAGTCGACCGAAAGCAGCGTTCGTTTCTGGAACACCTTGGGTTATGAAACTATTGTAGCCAGACCCTGTTATTGTAGCCCCTTCTTCCTTTCCAATGTGTCGTGCAGTGGAACAAAAGTGTTACATTTAGATGATAAATGATTCGATTAAACACACTTCTGTTACTTTACTTTGAAATCCACAAGGGAGCCCGCGCTGGTCCTGTGCGCGCTCCCATGGGGCCAAGGTTAGCCTAAGTAGCCTAACTAGCTGCTCCTTTTGCCTTAGGGCCGGATGCGCTGTATGCAGGCTTACGCGTTAAATTATAGGCCTAGACAACCAGAAAAAATACTATCTAATATCTAAATAAATCAATAGGCATAATTCGATGGATGAAAATAAAAAATATATTGTGGGTTGACAATTTCTCCAATGCTCAAAAAACCCGTATGAAAAGTATTGTTATAAATGGGAGCTGAGACTAGATCATTCTGTTATACACAGTATAAGGTATTTAACTCTCATTATATTGTGAAAATATCCACCATCAATGTAAGGAGAAAAGTCCAGATGTGTGAACAGGCACCTGACAGTCCAGATTCGACAGAACGGGAACGGAGCTGCAGAATATTAAGGAACCTCTCCATGCAGAAAATATGAATAACCGATCAGAATAAAGTGCTCTGTATAGAAAAAACAACTGCTAGTCAGCATAGGGAGCTAAATTGAAATGTTTTAAATAATGTGAATTGTTGAATGCCTCAGTTTAGGTGAGTTGCAATGTTCAGTAGGCCAATTGCCTGAATGAATCTTGCTTAGACCTACATATTTCTGTCCTAGCACCATACAACTTCTCAGAACAAATGGATCAAATAATATTTTCACGTAAGTTAACAAATTTGAAGTGGCATAGTTGGGTCATTCACGCGCACGCATGTTTATCCATCGAGGTTCTCGTGAACGCGCCCCCTGCCCGTGGAAGGTGAGCAAGAGAGTCTGGAGGGGAGGACTCGGGAACGCGAGCGCCAGGGATCGATCGGATTAAACTCGATTTGAGTGAAATTAACACAAAGAAGAAGAGCAGAGTCGGCGAGGTCGAAAAACGGACACGCCGAACATTTGTTATATAACTTGAATTTTCTTTATTTATAAACGGACCACAGGGGATTCTTATTGGACATAGCCTTCTAACAGGCAGTTAATTTGAGAAAACCTCCGAAGTGACCAAGAAGCTTGTTGGGTAAGCAAGCAAATTGCTCTTTTTAGAATAGAGAAAATAAGAAATATAATAATTTGTATTGAAAAGAGTTAGAAAATGGCCTATTATGCACGTTTCCAAACGTAATTCATGTGGATGCTTGGTTTGGAGGAAGTTTTTTTCACTTTATGCAATCGACTTTAAATCCACCGGGCAAGTGCAGTTTCCCCCTGCAGTTGATCCTATTCGCAGTAACTTTTGTAAGAAAACAAATGAAAAAGAGGATCGCTGTAACTTAACATTTTTTGTTTATTTTGTGTAAAAGTCATTGAATGTCCGTAGCTACCATGCCGACATGCTAACAATAGCAAGTTTAGCTTGCCACCCGCTGCACTGCTCAGAGAGACTCCTGAGTAGTTGAGAAGTGAAGAATATCATTGAAGCGAACGCTGTGAGATACGCTGTATAAAAAGACAACCCATGGAAACTTGTTGAATGCTTTAAAATATCAATGCGGACTTAATTATGTTGTTTGAACATCAGTTAAGTGATCATGTAGGTTAGCCTCGGATAGCTAGCTAATTGTGTGTTGAGCTAGTGAGAGACACGAGGTGGATCGAGCGTAGAGGTGAGTCACTGGCCGAGTAAATGAGTGAGCCAGAGAGGAAATTCTCTTGGTGCTTATTCCAGTTGGAATTAAATCTATTTTTGTTGCTATAATATAGTTCGAAAGCTTTAATGTATGTTGGTGCAACGATGTAACTTACGATAATGAATGTAGTTGCATGTGCGTGTGGTTTCGGACGGGATGAGGAGTCGCCTGTCCATAGCTGCACTGTGTTATTGGACGAGAGGGACAGAGAGGTTAGGTTGCGAGAGGCCAGGCGGTCAGTTTGTAACGTTAGCCATCTCTTGAATTTACACCGTTAATATTTGTTTTGGAATTCAAACTTCTGGCTTAATGAAGAGTTTAAGAATGTGAATGTGAGTTTGTGGAATTTCTTTTTTTTATCTCCAAAAACAAATCAATTGAAAATAAGCAATTCGCTCCCCGTCTAGAACGTGCGTAATGGCACTGATAGCGTAATTAGCTTGCTAGCCTCGAGAGATATTTTTTTTGCAGAGTTTTAAGTTTAGCTTGCTTTTGGCTGTATACAGATATAACTTTTTTTTTATCCTCGCCGTATTACCAAATGATTAACTTAGACTTGTTTACAAGTGCAGTGAGGATTTTCAAAATAATGCTTTAAATTAAAAGGCAATCTTTGCTACCTTTGTTTAAAAAAAGCAACAGACCGGTTGCGGTTAAGTTTTATTGTTACGTTGTGTGTTTCCGCGTTTGGAAGTTTGATAATATATCTTACTCATGTAGAAAGGTGACATCATACAGAAGTTGCTGCAACTTCACTTGTTACATTAATTTCAAACGAGGAATATAACATTATTTTCAAACAGGGAATGAAACAATATAACACTTGCTGGAAGTGGGCATATGGTTGTTGTTTTTTTACAAGGTGTAGTCCGATCGTTATATGACCCAATTTTAGCCTCGCCTAGAGGTCCACTATGCGTCCTTTACTCTCCATTCGGTGTTGTTGCTATCACTCAACTCGTTTAATGGTCAATCGGTAGAACTTTTTTGTCCGTTCCGGTGTATAGAAAGTGCCTGTAGCCATATGAATGTCTTATTCTAATCCACTCATTTACTGTGTACGAGTACATGACTAGAACGAGCGCCCTGAATTTACGAGAGCATCCCGTAAAAATCTGATCGGACTGTATGCCGCCAGCAACCCCCACCTCGCTCCGAGTCTCACCCAAGATGGCAGCCAGTCGTGCACGGGGCCACTCAGACAGCCAACTAGCTAGATAAGAGGCTCGGCGATGGCGGACACAACAGATGTGCACTATTGTGGTCTTTCTCCGCTTCGTGTCTCTTTCTTGTGGTAGACGCTGATGTACTTTTTTCCGACTGCAGCTGGGGCACTGTTGACTTGTATAAGGGGCCACCTTTTAACTTGACAGAGAGAGGGAGGCCGGGGTTTCGACTTAATGCGACGTTGAAACTTTTATTTCCAACGTGTCACAGCAGTCTGTGTGGTGTTATTTTGCTAAACGTTTTACCACCTAACCTACAAGTGATCATACAGAAGTTACACGAAGACTGATTGCAAGTTTTTTTCCTTTCGTTTCTTTCTGTAGTAATTTCCCTAGAACTTAGAAGTGGAGATTTGCTTTTCACCTTGCTCAACTAAAAACAAATCCAACTGATTTGGTGCCGTTTGTTTTCAGCTGTTTTGATTTTAAGTCAGCCCTAGTTGTACTACAATACTTTGCTATTACTACGATTACATTTTGTTGTCTGGAATCAGCAAAGTTAGCTTTTATCTTAATGGTCACACAGTTTCTTTAATTAAACTAAGTGCATTTCCGGGGCCAACCTGTCTGTGTCTGCATGCTCCTTCCAGCTAGGAATACCCCGGCTACACACCTGCTATTCTGGCCTTGGTGCACCGCACAAAGAAATCTCATGTCAAAACCGTACTCGCTCTACAGTCTTGTGTTAGGCTTCTCATGAGTCTACAGGGTGGTATAGAAAATCTAGGCTAAACTTACGAGCAGAGAGAGTTGGACAGTGGAGGAAAAAACAAAGGCAAAACAGATGTGTGTGTGTGCTTGCGTGCGTGCCTGCGTGCACGCACGTGTGGGGGCTATATAAAGGGCTAGTTCACCCATCTCAAACAGTGCTGCCTCTGTAGAGAGGCTTAACACTAGGGGCTCCGCTGCTAACAGAGCAGCCATTGTCTCTGCCAGTGAAAATCTCCATTGTTTAGAGCTCCCTCTCTCTCACACACACACTTTCCTTCTCTGTTACACACACACAGACACACACTCTGCCTGTTACACGCACACACATACACACACGTTCTCTGTATGTGTAGTGTGCAAAGCATCATGGGATTGTAGAAGTGACATCTACTGCAAAGCTGGTAGAAGTTTTAAAAGTGGGTTTAATACAGCATTATACCTGGAAATCCTATTTGGCAAATCTCAGTACGATGCACAAACAAACAAGCTTGTTGTTTTAGTTTCGGATACTTTACTGAAAACAGCATTGCATGCCTTTGCATATTTGTCTACGTACATTGTGCTATTTTTATTTGTCCGGTTGTTTGAGCCATTATATTGTTCTTGATAAGACAATGGACCAGGACAATGGTGAGATGGAACAGCACAGTTTGGGACAGGAACCTATCCCGTCCATACAGCGTCGCCCCTATCCGATATGAGCGGGGTGCTTGCCGGCGGGAAGCAGAGAGCAGCCATGAATATGTTTCTCGTGTTCTCAGGACAGATCTATATGATAGACATTAGGATGGATTGGTCTCTGGGGACGTATCTGTATGGAGGCTGAACTTTGGCCATGTTCTCTAGTTTCCTCTGCAGCATTGGGTGGGAGTGGATCGTTTCGTTGTAATTAATCAAAAGCTTTAATCGCGGTGTATTGTTGCCATGGTAAGGGCCTCGTGCTGTATTGGCGGGTTGTTTGCCGACAGTGGGGACACCTGAAGACGTGGCTCACAGCCTCACCAGAGGCCCAGCAAATGTGTGTTTACCTGTTGACCAGGGTTGTGATCATGACATTGGCATAGTATCAGCAGACTATCTGGTCGCTTCATTTTGACGTTGTGCCACTGCTTAAGCAACCAGAAACCCAGGGCACATGAAATTAATCAACTTGGTGGAAGCTGATCGTTGGTCCTTTATTGTTTTCACCAGTCTTAGTCTTTGGTATGGTTGCCGATGATATGAAGAGGTTAGGATGTGGACAGTAGTGAAGCCCAGCTAAATCGATTGACATTGATGAAAAGAGGGTCAGTGTCTGTCTTGTCATAAGAAAGGTGTAATGCCCGGTGTGTCGTAGCGTCGGCCCGGGGACAAGGTTCCCTTCTCCTCCCCCTGCTTCCTTTCCTGCTGGGCTAGCACCTTGACCTAAAGCCGCAGTGATAATCCAGCCTGATCCTCTGCCTGTGACCTCGAGAGAGACTCACACACACCCCACACACACACACCTTAACATCCATCCTTTTTTTAGGATGTTGGATCTTAAAGTTTCTAGAGACAGTTTGTCAGTAAGATTGGATTTTATAAAATTATTTTCCCTCACCATCGCGAAAGAAAACAACATACAATGGTAATCTATACAAGCTGATTTAGTAAAATCTTAGCTTAAAAGTTTACTTTTTAGTCTTCCAATACGTCTTAATTTCAGCAGCAGGGATTATATACATATATATACATACAGAAAACACAGCCTTTTTACTAAGAGACTGTTCCTATAGAAACACACAGCTATTGTTTAGAGACTGTTCGTTGTGAACCACACAGCTATCGCTTAGTGACTGTCCCTATGGAAACACAGCCTACTAACCAATGGCTAAGAGGCTGTCTCTAGAAACACAAAGACTTCTAACCTTTTGCTAAGAGACTGTCCCTATAGAAACCCACAGCCCACTAACCTATTGCTAAGAGACTTTCTCTATTAAACCATCCCACTGCTTAGAAACTGGGCCTATGGGAACACACACATTACGCCAGCCACATTAGATACATCTATGGGAACACACATACACAGTGACACTATGGTCACTAGTCAGAGTACTATAGTCCTGACATGGTTTGGTCACTCTCTCGTTCTCCTTAGCTTTTGGCCCAGTGGAATAGTCGTTTCCAAACACACTTTACTGTATATGTGTGGATGTGTCTAAAAAAGAATCATGTTTTTGGTAAAAACAAGGGAAAAGTTTGAACCACGGTGTCCAAGCAAAACAAAAAGGACTTGTTTGGTTTTTTTGAGATGCTACATTTCCGTATTTGTTTGTGTTGAGTAGCTTGTAAGTGATGTTTGGAGTGGATGACGTTTCTCTGCCCTATCACTCTGTGAGCCTGGGAGCCATGATGCGAGGCTAACCTTTTAATCACTGCAGCCTGCCATTTTGTTTCTGGGGCCTGGTGGCTCTGCCCTCATGCAAGATGAAAGAGAGAGGGGGAGAGCGAGAATGACAACAGATCTGCTCACTGTACTGCCCCTCCCTCCCTCCCTCTCCACAGCCATGAGTTGAGCAGCAGGTCTTCCCCACTGTGCTCCCTCCCTCCCTCTTTACTTTCCCTTCATCCTTCTCCTCCCCCACCTGCCCTTCTCTCTACCCAGTCCCCCCCCTGCCCCCCTTCCGCCTCTCTTTCTCTCCTGCAGTGGACGTGTGTGTGTGTGTGTGTGTGTGTGCGTGAATGCGTGTGTGTTTGTGTGGTTTTTAGATCTCAGTAATGTACAGTCTGAGTATTTAAAGTGTAGCCATCACTTTGTTTTCAGTTAGTGTTGTTAGGGTCTTTCTGTGTATTGATAGTGCGGACTTGAGGGGGGTGGGTGGTATATATAAAAAGCATAGTGTTTTCTCCCATGTTGCAACGTCAGTCTTTGGGTGCTTGGTCTTCCAACCGATACCTCTGTCAGTCACCGTGACGATGTGATTGACAGCGCACAGGGTGAACGTGTGGCCCAGCCTCTATCCAGGGAACTACAGTGTACCACTCACTAACTATGGCTGGGTTCTACGTTTCGGGAGACACATTTCACGTGTGATAATTGTCAGTTAAATAGCTAAATGATGCCATATAAAAAATGCGGTTGAATTTCAATTGTGCATATTGTTTTTATATCTCAAATTTGAGTGTCATTTATTTTGGCGTAGGTGTTCTGGGACTTTGCACTGGGTAAATGTCTGTGGTCCTAAGCTTGTTTACAAACAGCATGTTCTAGGCTATTGGTTAAACAGCCAGTGAACCATACAGTTCCGTTTATCCAGTTACTACATTTGTTTTAGTGTCTTTTTCATAAATCTCAATCTTTCTTTGTCTTGTCATAAGCGGAGAACTTTTTACCTACCTCTCTCTCTCTCTCTCTTCCTGTTTCCCTACCTCATCTCATATGAGAAATGGGATTACAGTGGTAACAATGTTAAGCCATCAAACTAAATCTCACACACTTTTTTGTTTTATCCAGTGTTTTAAAACGGTTTTATTAGTTTGTTCCACTGGCTGTTTTTAGATCGAACAAAATGAACAAAATGTGCTGCTATAGCTCCACAGATTGATTGACAGTTCACCAAGTAAATAGGGCCATTTTTGTTCTTCTCGTTTGTTTCCGAATTCATTATATATGTCTGTTATATTGGGGAACATTTTCACTCTAATGGGATTATATTTTGGACATAAGGATAGGAAATGGACTTCTATTTGCCCAGATTGTCTCCTTATGCCTATTTCAATGGTCAAGCTATGTTCACTCTGTATAATGCTTTTCTAATATTTTGGTCTTTAATTGAGAAATAATCAGCCGATATGTTGTCTCTGTATAGGGCATTTAAATTTATTTCATTTTTGAGTTGTTTTTGTCCAATATGTAATAGTCTACTCACCATAGACACTACTAGTCCACTCACGGCAGACACTACTAGTCCACTGGGTGAGTTCCGGGGGGGGGCTATGGTGAGTTCCGGAGGGGGGGGGGGGGGCTATGGTGAGTTCTGGAGGGGCTAGGGTGAGTTCCGGAGGGGCTAGGGTGAGTTCCGGAAGGTTTGGGTTAGTGATTGACTCTGTGGGAATCAGTTTGAAGCCGTCTAAACCCTTGGTGCCCTGGAGTGACAGGCTGGAGCTGTGAGGCCACAAGAAGTGGTAGACTCTCAGAGGTGCTGTGTGGTGGCGTGGCTCTGTCTGTGCTCTGATTGGCTCTGTTATTTTGCTGTTGTGGCTGGTACACCTATCATTTAACACGCTGCATAAGACTCTAATCAGATTTGTCCGAGTTGAACTCTAAGAAGCAGCTTAACACTCACAGCCTCTTCCACAAACACTGGGGGAGGAGAGGAGGGGGAGGGAGTGCAGGGGGGGGTGAACTTAAGATTGAATGAAGGCTGCACCATGGCCGGTACAGTCCTTCTTCTTCACTCATTCACTTGTTCCACTCTCCATCTCTTTCACCCGCTACCCCCCTCATTTTCTCTCTCTCGCTCTCTCTCTCGCTCCTCTCTCTCGACCTTCCCTTCTTCCTATGGTCACAGCCTCACTGTACGCACACACAAACGCCTTTTTGTAGAGCCAGTTAAATCCAAAGCCAGGCAAGCCATAGTAGACTTACACCAGACCCATGCTAGTTATTCACAGGCAGATATTTAGACCACATGTTTGAAGCGCTAAACAGATTGTATAAACACTGCTCTTCCTGCAATCCTCCCCCTCTCTACGTACACACACACACACACACCGCCTGTTGTGGAGAGAGAAAAAAACCTGTCCATTAACAAAGCAGCCGTGCGTAAAATAACCAGAATCCCTCTGGCCCGACTGCCTCCCTCTCCCCCTCCTCCCCTCCCTTCTGTCCCGCACTCCTCCCCTGGCTTCCTGCCCCTGTCTGCGGGAGTTTGGAGGTGTTGTGTGGTGCAGGCCTTGTGTGTCGTGGTGGTGTTAGTGGGTGCCCTGGCCACAGGTGGAGCTGAGCTGCTAAGGGACCTCCTGCGTCTCTCTGCCTCTTAGCGCTCTCTTCATTTTTATCTACCTTGTTCTCTCTCTCGCTCTCTCTCTCTCTCTCTCTCTCTCTCTCTCTCTCTCGCGCTCGTTCACTGCACCACTACCTCTGTTTCTTGACTCGTTCTGTCTCTCGTTTACGCTGTGCTGCTTCCTCTACCTCCCTCTTCCTCTTAGTGTCTTTTACTCTAGGTTTCCTCTGAGGCTCGTCTGGTAGACTTACTGTTGTGTTAGGACAGTGTTCAGGGATGGCTGGTCTGGTAGACTTACTGTTGTGTTAGGGCAGTGTTCAGGGATGGCCCGTCTGGTAGACTTACTGTTGTGTGAGGGTAGTGTGTTAGGTCGTGTTTAGTGATGGCTGGTTAGTGTTTAGTGATGATTGGTTAGTGTTTAGCATTTAGTGATGGCTGGTGAGCGTTTAGTTATGGCTGGTGAGCGTTTAGTGATGGCTGGTGAGCGCTTAGTGATGGCTTGAAAGTGATGGCTGTGTATCAGTCTACTCCATGTGGGGTTGTTAGTTTGATTAGAGGGGGTTGGGTGAGTATCTAGTGACTGTCACTGCATA
>JAVQJS010097639.1:0-26477 GCA_036024795.1 Galaxias rostratus
GGAATCCCCCAGTCAGAGCTGGTTAATGTGGCCCAGGAAAGGGAAGTTTGGGAAGCCCTGCTGAAACTGCTGCCTCCGCGACCCGACCTCGGATAAGCGGATGAAGATGATGATGATGACTATTAGGTTCACAATAGAAACATTTTTGTACCATGGACAAATTCAGTATACAAATACAAACTCATGTGCGCACTGGCATGCAAGGCTTATGTACACAGTCACACACAGCAAATACCTCTACCATCAGTCACACATGAGTAGGTGTGTGTATTGGTATGTGAGAGCCTTTGTTTGGGGGCTTTATTCAGACAAGGCAGCTCAGGAAACTGGAGTACATGGCTGGGGCTGGCCATAGCCCAGCCTTTTCTCTTAGCCTCCATATAGACCCATGCCTTGCACCTTAAATAAGTATTTGTCATAACAATTCCAGACACTAGCACTGAATTAACCCTTGATGATAAAGTTTTCCTTGTAGATTGGGGTTCATCAGATTACGCGAATTAAAGCAACTAACCCATATCAAGTCAATTGAAATTTTGCTTCTAAACCACATTTAAACAGAACTCACGTTGCCCAAAGTGCTGTGCAAACCATGACTCGGGAGCCCTATTTCGATCTCCTATGAATATGTTTCATCCTAGTTCGCCTCAAAGACTTATGCATAAAGGACATGCTGTTACAATCTGCTTGAAAATAATTAAACTCTGGGCATTTAGACTTCCATGGTAATGACTACATTTTCATTCCACTTCCACTGGCACACATTTGGGGATTCATTTCTTAAGGAAATCCTCATCGTAAGAACACCAACCACAGTTGCCTTTCTAAAGTATTAGGTAAACCAGGAATTCTTTCAAAAAGGAAAAACAGACAACTATTTCATAAAAGTCTAAATACCAGCAAAGCAGTGGAGACTGGGAGGTATCTCTGCACTGGCCTCACCCTTTCTGTGTATGATTTCGCAAACAACAAAGAGTACCTGAAGACTGCGGTGTCTGACTAAAGTGTCCACAAACATAGAGTCCGCGGTTTTCCAGGTTCCATCACCGGCTTTGACAGTGAATAAACAAGCCTTCAGAATTTTCTCAAATAGGCAAAGCCAAAAGTCAACCAGTTGTTATCAAATGTACCCACGAAAGTGAATTTTGCGGAAATGATTTGTTAGCCAGGCACACACAAACAGATATTGTGCTACGCCACGTGTATTTGGAATATACGCGGTTTGTGTAATAATTGTGTTCGGAGCCGTGTGTAAGGTTTTCCATTTAAAAAAGTCCCCCCAAACAATGTCACTACGTTCAAAGCTGCGGAAATAGCAGACAGGGGGCGTTGACCACCCACAACCATTACCTGAGGGCTATTACCCATACTATTTACAATGCTATGCATTAAAGTCCTTGTTAGGTAGAAACAACCAGCTCTAAAGCTTGTCTTTGAAGACATTTGCAACATAGATTTATAGCTGTTGAAACATTGTAATGAATGTGAAATTGTATTCAAACGTTTTCATTTGTTTGAAATATCTACATAGCATGAGGACATTTTCATGTAAGAGTGCCTGGAAGGGAAACCTATTTTTAACAGTCTCAACTATCAGTAAAAATAAATCCTTATTTCTGTAGGTACTAGTTTGTTGAACATGTGTGAACATTCAAACACCAGTTTTAGTGGCCTGAGCTCAATTATTCTTTTAAACAATTAAACTTTTTAACACCTGCTGCAGTGCCATCATCAGACATCTTGAAATGGCATTGAATCGGTGCATGCGTCCTTGGGAATAAACAAACATGTACAACATTCTTGAAGCTTTTATGATCGCAAAAGCAGTATTGTTCAAAAGCCAAACATATTAACGCGAGCGCCTATTTTATATGTCGTGCACAAAACAATTGCAGGCAGTATGTGTTTGAAGGTGAAAACTGAAAGTACATGTAATACATTTTGTAAAGTATTTTATGGTGATGTTATTGCAGTAATGACAGTTTATTTCGTTACTTTAGATAACTTTATTTTACTACTTCAGTACATGTGAGGTTTTTTTATATCTTTCAAGCCTTTAGCATTAACGGTTTTAGCAAATCATTCTAGATTTATTGAATCTGGGAGCCTTAAGGAAGTTAATTCAAACGCATTTTGAACCACTTAAAGAATGCAGTCCCCATTAAACATTGGAGTGAAACAATTCAAGCTAATCATCCTGTACATGAATAAAATAGAATTCCTTGTTACACTATAGTCTCTTATTGGGATAGGCCATTGAATAAATTTAAATTATCAGATGTCAGAGATATATAGGTAAATAATGAGTTTGATGAGGTTTATGTTTTTACTTCTAAACGTAGTTATGATATTCATGGGTGAGCTGTGCAAGTTGCCTTCTTGGATTCCATTACGTTGTGAGACATTGCCAATACTAACTGCTGTCCTGTAGGTTAAATGTTGAACTCAATAAACATGGAAAGGGTTTTTAACACCTATACCAATTGGTAGAGGTTCCTTATGGAACTGTTGACATAACAAAAGTGAAATGTTATAGATTAAAATTATTTTTGAGAATTCTAGAGGCATCCACGAAAGGTTTGAGGATTGTGGCTTGAGATGTCATTGTGACCCCTTAAAAGATGATAAACGAGAGGGTTCTGGGTCAGAGCCCCCCTGAAAGTTATTAAAATAGCAAAGGGTTTCTCTACATCTACAAGCTGAGGAAGACTTTATGCTCTTAGGTACACTTTTCTCACCATGCTTCCTGCGGCTATGCCAGATTGCTTACATTGATCCTCTCATCCCAACATTTGTCTTATAAACTTTTAATTTTCCCTGGTTGATACCAGGGATTTTCTTGCTTAAAAAACCTATTCAGCCATTGGGCTTCTTGGAACTGTTACTTCCAAGGAATCATCCCATCGACATTGCGCCATGGCTGCATGACTTTCTGAGAAAAATGAAAGATTATATTATCAGCCTAGAAGTTTAGTAAGAAAACATAAGGGGTTTGAGAGAGTTTGCTCATATGCCTATGAAAACTTTGAGGTCAAACGGTTTTCAGAGGTAACTGAGTCCACACTGCCAAGTGAGCTCCCAGCAGGAGAGAAACTTTGCATGGATTCAATGATTAATATATATACACATATATATACACATATATGTATATATGTATACATAAATATATATATGTATATATGTAGTGTTTCTAACAGTAATTAAAGAATTATATGAAAAATACTTTTGTTTGTAGGTAGGTATGTAAAAAAAAATATTGTGACCTTATTATTTTCCTGTAAGCCTTGTATGGAAATTCCTTTGCAACGCTTGCATTGTTAATAGGTTTGGATTAATTCTTCTAAAACACATCCATGTTCAAAATAAAAGTAATGAGATAGTAATCTATTTTCAGTCTAATGGCATTGGGCACTCACATGGGACTACTCTTTCGTTTTGAAGAGTTTTGAATAGATGTTGCCAGCCATCAGACTGAAAAGTAAACATGCCACCAAAGAGGAGGTGACTTATGTTTTAGAGCCCTTGTTTTGACACACACACACACACGCACACAGACACATATAAAGACACACATTGTGGCTGAGTTGATGATGATGTGACACACTGGGTCTCTGCAAAAAACATTCCCTCATGAAAAAACATTAAACGAAGCGCCAAAAAATGTATTCTTAATCAGAGTATATTGGTTAACACAACCGTACTATAATTTTGCACCAAACCTAAATTCTACTTGGAATATCCTTGACTTTAAATGAATTGACTTTAAGTTAAATTGGGTGAAAGGTCAATATAACTTTGCAGAAAAAACAGTAACAATGTATCTGTAAATGCTTCAAAAACGTGTTGATGAAACTGAGAAAATAAAACCAAACAAATTAATAATCATGCATATGAACTGACACAAGGCTCTTAACAGCTCTTAACAGACAGAATTATTATATACACGCCTGATTGGACCTTTTATTCAAACAAAAGTTAAACTTCAAACCTATAGTCGATCTGACACTCTCACCTCAGGTGAATGATCCTGAATCAGTCAGTAGACCCTTATGCTTTCTTTGTCGTTGCTTGTTCACTCTTTTTACATGTGAAAAATTGTGTAAAGAGACATTCAGGAGCCAAAACAAATGAAAACAAAAACAAAATCACAGATCAACCAATCGATTTGTAATTAAACTTAATTTTGCTTAAATGATGATAAACAGCAGGCAGCACCATACGGACGACTTAATGACAGCAGCTGTAATTTGTTAATCATGTCTTTCAAAATGACACTTTCATTGATTTTGTTTTTTAATTGTTCTGGCTATGCCAGAAAAAAATCTGCTTGTCCCATATTATTCCACAAAATCTTGCTGATGGCCTTCATTTGAACTACCTATTATTCCTGTGGAAAAGTTAAAGTTTGTCATCACATCAGTTTCGAATTGTCATCACATTGCACAACAGTAGTTTTGCTGGTTTTGGCAAAAGTAAATTTCCAGCTAAATAAGGCTCATCTGGATCAAATCAATCCCTAAATTTTAATACTGCACCACTATAACGTCACTATAAGCAAGGCTTTGTGTTAAGTTATGGCTGTAAGATCACACCTTACAGTCCATCCGGAAAGTTTTCACAGCGCTTCACTTTTTCAAAATGTTATTATGTTAAGGCCTTATTAAAAAAATTATGTAAAACATTTCCTCAGTTCTACAGACAATACACCATAATGACAATGTGAGAAAGGGGGTTTTAAATTTTTCGAAATAACTTGTACAGAAGTGATCACAGCATTTGCCATTAAACTCAAAATTGAGGTCAGGTGCATCCTGTTTTCACTTTTCCTTGAGAAGTTACTACAAATTGATTGGAGTCCACCTGTGGTAAATTAAGTTGATTGGACATGATTTTGAAAGGCAAACACCTGTCTATGTAAGGTCCCACAGTTGACAGTGCATGTCAGAGCATAAACCAAGCATGATGTCAAAGGAATTGTCTGAAGACCTCTTAGGCAAGGTTGTCTCGAGGCACACATTTGGAGAAGGGAACAGAAAGTGTTTTGCTACTTTGAAGGTCCCAATAAGCTCAGTGACCTCCATCATCTGTAAATGGAAGAAGTTTTGAACAACCAGGACTCTTTTTAGAGCTAGCCAGCTGTCTAAACTGAATGTTTGAGGGAGAAAGGCCTTAGTTAGGGAGATGACCAAGAACCCGATCGTCACCCGTTTCCACTCATCCTCCTTGAGATGTTTCTACAGTTTGATTGGTTGAAGTCCATGTGTGGTTAATTCAATTGAGATTGGAGAACCTTCCAGCGGGACAACCATCTCTGCAACAATCCACATTTTGGGCCTTTATGCTAGAGTGGCCAGACGAAAGCCACTCCTTAGTAAAAGGCACACGGCAGCCTGTGTGGAGTATCTCTCAATGCACCTGAAGGACTCTCAGACAATGAGAAACTAATTTCTCTGGTATGGTGAGAAAAAAAATTGAACTCTTTGGCATACAAACGAGGCATCATTTTTGGAGGAAATCAGGCACCACTCATCACCAGGCTAAAAGTAATACCATCCGAAAAGACGTCAGGCTGTAATTGCGGCCAAACGTTAATCAACAAAGTATTGAGCAAAGGTTGTGAATACTTATGTCCATGTGATAACTTAATCATTTGTTTTTAATAAATTAGCAAAAATCTAAATGAAATCTTTTTCCACATTGTCATGATGGTGCATTTGTGTGTAGAATTTTACTGAAAAGAATGTTTTGATTTATTTTGGAATAAGGCTGTAACATAAAATGTGGAAGAAGCAACGAGTGAACATTTTCTCTCGATGCACTGTAATTAATGATAGCATTGATACGTGATTTCCTTCATGATTTACTCAATATCTCCAGAACTTCTAAATATGTAGTATGATATACATGACAGGAATTACAATTAGCACTTATCCACTGTAAACTGATGTTATTTAACATATTTTATCATTGTATAGTTCCCTCTCTTCAGCAGCAGCTGTATTTTAACTGTATTGCTAGGTTGAGACATGGAATGTGTCAGTATTATGTACTGTGGCAACATAATGTAAGACATTACTGATGGCCCTGTGCAAATACCAGTGGAGGAGACTGAGGGAAACATCAATATAGAATGGAAACTAAAAACATAAAATGAGTAGGATTCACAGCTGTACAAACATCACTGTGATCTTTAACTTTATTCAACATTCACTCAAAATTGTTTTCTACCTATGGGGCACCAGAATCCCTTTGTTCTTTATGTACCATCTAAGTCTAGCATCCCATGGACTTAAATATTATTACTTCTTTATCTTCTTGGTGAAGCTTTTTCTCAATTCTTCATTTGTCTCTGTCCTTCGAGCTATAATGTGTATTACTGTGGTGAAATGAAAAACCATAACTCCTGCTAAGTGGACAGTTTTAATTTGGTTTCCATGTCTTCTTTGGACCAGTAGTGTAAGTGTTCTCTCTGTACAGCTATTTGGATAAGTTGGGTTCTGACGAATTGCCAGTTAGGATTTTTGAGCAACTGCTAATAACATGTATTCTCAACATTTGTAATGCAGTGCAGAGTGCAGAAATTATCCTTGAATCCAACAGAGTGATTATCTTTACAATACAACATGAACAAGAATTATGACACCGCTGCCAGCAGAAGACAATAACATTTATATTCCACAAACAAAAATATGTTTAATATTTTTCAAGTGTCGTGGCCAACATCTCTTAGTCTACTTCTAAAAAAATGCATGCTTTTCTCATTACTTAATCTTTTGGTACGATCCTAAAATATCACTGTTCTTTTATTCAATTTTATCTACCAATAGGTACCCTATGTATTTCACACAGATGTGTCGAACCGTAGAATAGAAAAAACTATTGGCCGACTACAACCTGACTGACCTTTTTTCCTGGAAACTGATCTGTGTTCCTGGATGAGTGACAGGAAATGGACCACTCAGATACTCTGATTTTCAAGGAACTGCAAAACGAGCCATTACAATCCTGGGTTTGTGGATACAGACTTTTTTTTCTTTATTATTATCCTCAGTGCGCCTGTTATGGTCATAAGATTTTGGTCAGTATAATTTTGTTTATTGTTTATTATTAAAGCATTAATGTTGGGGCTTACGTTCTCCCCAAATCTTTAATAAAAGCAATGAATAACACAATACCACTGCAATACCCAGCACTCATAAATGAATATTACATTTAGGCTTTTAGTTTGGTAGTGTGTCTGTGTATGTATAAATGTGTGTGCCCAGGTTGTTGGAGCACAGAATGTAGGTTTGGTTGTGTGTCTGTGTATGTATAAATGTGTGTGCCCAGGTTTTTGGAGCACAGTGTGCAGGTTTGACACTGAAATGTCGTTTCTCTCACGGTCTGTTCATCCTGTCTTCCACGAGTGTGTGACACAGAATCTTTCAGCAACACCTATCATCTAACTCCATATAATATTTAGGGAGGGGCATATCACACATATAGGCACTTCAGTTACATCATGTTTTGGTTTAGCACCATAAAATATTATTTATTTCACATATTTCTCTAAACCCACTCAACAACACAACATACATGAAAACCTTTTATACTATTAACTTATGTTCTCGCACTGTGTGGGTTATCCTCAAAAAAGATTTTGCTGTGTTGTAACAGTTATATGAGAACCATGCATTTTATACACTAGTAGCATTCTAAGCACACACTGTTAGTGCAGCTATAAAGTAGTACATTGCCTCCAGTAACATGTATACATAGTATAACTGGACTAAATCATGAAAACAGCAGAATATAATTGTCGTCCTAGTCAAATTTGAAGCATTCCTCACATGACAATGTTTCCACTGTTTACATCCTCCACTCCCCGGGTGGCAGAACAGTGTTGTGGGACATTTGAATTTTTTTTTACCGTCTGCATGTATCATTTTATGTGTAGAAGCAAGTTAGTTTACTATCAGTCTGTCAAATAACTGAATGTCAAAAAAGTTTAAACATAATGAAAGGCATATCAAAACATATGCCAATGGATGGCTATATGATTTAGGACTGCACTCTTCTAGAGTTTTGATATGAAATTTCAGTCCATAACTAAGTATCCTTATTTAATATAGTTGTAGTTGATGAAAAGACTAACCACCCCCCACCCCCCACCTCCTATCTTGAACACAGGAGACGTACAATTTTGCTGTCATTATAAAACAGATGTCTAATATCTTGTAACAGAAAAGCAGCTTTGTTTGCTATTTCAAAAGAACCAGTTTTAAAAAAGTGAATGGCTTCCAGTTTACGTCTCATTAAAGCTGCCAACCGGATGCCATTGTTCTAGCAGGTCTGGAATGAAGGTGTATTATCTCGACATGTGTCCCAGAGGCTGTCTTATGACGTCTACATTTGCTCACGTGCACCTCAGCCACAACAAGCAGATTTTAAAACTTTTTTTAGAGGATTGCATTCATTCTAAAGAGGTCAATGCAACAATGAAAGATTCAATACTATTATTGAATTCATTTTATGATAATAAGTCACTCATTTATATTTGTTTGCAAGAGTGCACAATCCTTAATGTGTCCCATCAGCCATTAGCCAAGTTCTGTCTTTGCATTGCTGTCCTGCTGAAGATTGCAGTTCATGTTAAGAAAGAGGGCATTGGATGGAGTTATCTAGCAACCTCACGTCTATGATTCAATGGAATGTCATGAGCGATATGTCTATTTATCCGAGTTAGACTTGACAGCTTTTTCTGTCTAGAGGTTTGTTGACTTGTACCACAATATATCTTCTCTAAAGACGATGAACCATGTTTTCCAGCCAATTCCTTTGAATATGTGCATGGCAGACAGGACATAACACATAGTGGAGGGAGCCATTTTGCCAACTGACCGGGCCATAGAGTGTTTTTAGGCCTCTCAGAAAAGAAATATTGGCTGCCATGTCTAGTTAACATCGTTTGCTGGCATTTGACACCCGATTGTGATGTTCCCAACCCAACACACACAGGCTGTAACCTCCGCTCAGCATCACTGATGCGGGTCACTGCTCCACAGTACTTTTGATCTTGTTAAGTAATACATAGTTTGACTTTTCATTTATTATTCTAGCTCAACATAACACAATTACATGTCAAAATCTATGTAATTTAAACAATTACTTTAAATCAAATAGTTGTGAACTTCAAACTCGATCGCATTTGGCTTATAAGTCAATTAGTTGGTATTACATAGTAGTCATTTTTGGAGAGTGACCTTTGAAATATTTCACTTAGGCTTGCTTCTTATCCAGCCATAACAGACAGATGCAGATGTGTATATTCATTCAAATACACTTTCTAAAAATGTGTTCAAGTTTTCAAAACCCTCAAGGTCACCTTATGTACAGCGCATTTGCTCTATCTCCATTATTATTTGACATACAAGTTTAAATATGTGTCATGTTCTTCATTCCTTAGTAGTCGGTTTTCCAAAATTAAGATTTTACCCTGTGATTCCGGCACATCAGAAATGAACTGCACTGTATGCAATGCTGTTAGTTCAAATGACATATTTAGGTACCGTAAAATATTTTTGCCACATTATTACCAGTAAAACCACGTCTAACATATAGAATATTACCAGCAAAACAGCCTCTAATTAATTACCATATTATGCCCAGTGTAACAGCTTCAAATATATAGATTATTATAACCAGCAAAAGCAGCGTCTAATATATAGAATACTATAATTAGTAAAAATTCTTATTCAGCCTTCTGTAATTGTTGCAATAAAAATGACTTGAATGTAATTAAATTCAGCTTTTCAGAAATCCTTTTAGAAATATATACAAATATACATCATAAAATGATAATAATACATGAGAGTCAGAAACAACGTTTTCATATTTTTACACATGACCCAAACCTACCAATATAATAACAGTATTCTTCAATGGTGCATACACAGATGATAAACAAGTGCATTTTCATGTTCATTAATTTTTTTTTTATTCATAATATTAAAACACTGATAAAAAAAATCTGTAAATATACACTTTGAATGTTAGTTGATTCACAGAGTACACACTCAGCTTTGCATTGTACTGAGTATCCATTGAACTACAGCAGATACTTTTAAGTTACATGCAACTCAGTTCGTATTTTAACATTCACCCTTATGTGTCATGGTTTCCACACAATAGAACCAAGCTAACCCAAGGCTAGCTCATGTGTACAACTCTACACCTGTGTTGGAGGAAACTCTGTTCCATTTAAGTTCCTTGGTACAGTACAGTACTGTACAGTTCAGCTTTTTAGTGAGGGCAATATTGATCAGATGCAGTAATATAAACGTCTTCCAATCTTTTTGACTTAGTACCTGAGAAAAACTTAAGATGGAGCTTTGTCAGAACCCAATGTTCTTAGACTGATAAAAAACTGTTGCTCCCTTAAAAGCCTGCCTCTGGTCCGTTGTGGCAAAAACAGCCCTGGCAAAACGAAAAACTATAGCTTTCTCAGATGTTTGACAATCTTCGTGTGTATCATGATGTATAGCCATGTTGTAGGAAACAACTCTTTACTTTGGGGAAACTGCTGGGTCGGGGGTGACAGTATGTGAGCGCATCCAATGATTTGGACTATTAGAAGTGTATGGAAGGTTTAACATTATACAAGCCCGCTATCAGAATCCTCCCAATCCTAAGGCAATAGCCACGTACTTGGGTTCAGGAAAAACAACAACAGCAACATAAATACTAACACTGAGCAATTCCCGCATGTCATCTTACTCATCTGATCACTACACAGAATCTATTAATGAAAGCTACAAAGATAAGATGGCAAGGGATAGCGACCATTCTGTATAAATGTAAAAACTTCTATTAAGAAAAGAAAAGCCATACGGCAAAATCTACTCTCTAACAAAAAAGCTCAGTGAGTGTACCATATAATAGATTATTTACAAAACGTATAAATTTGTTGGAAAGTAACATGATTGTAATCCAAAACATGCACATAATACAGAATTTCATTGAAAAACAATGTTTTACCTATGTATAGATCCTCAAATGATCTAAAAATTGTGTCTGGAAAGACTTGTCTCTTTAAGGAGACGACTGCTGTAAGCTTTAGAATGCATATAACTTGTGTTGTAATGTTCAAGGCACAATTTTTTTTTTAATCACAATTTCTACAAGCCAGGATTCTTTATAATTCGGTATTGTAGCCAAATGTTCATGTTATTATTGGACTATACTATGTTATTTTTTATAACTATACTACTTCTGAGCCCTGAATATGTAACAAACTCAAGTCTGAAATCCATCAAGCTCCATATTTATCAAGGTTTTAAGTAAACTTGTGATTTAACCATTGGCAATTATATTGACCCTATTCAAAACAATAGCAATGTTAGATAGCAAACCACACAGTAACACTTGAAGTATCTTTCACACATCAGGGACAGTAGGTAAAATTCAGGGTTTTTTAGGTCACTGTGCAACTACCAGGAAAGTTAGTTAGTAACAGTAGTTGTCGAATAATTGCATCAAATAATTTGTGGTGTGAGTAATTATCATTTTAACCTAAATGTATCCTACAATACAAATGAACCTTCCCACTACTGTTATAGTTCTGATAAAACCAATTAGCATTAGGTCAGATTAAAGTGCCTTAAGGCAAGTAAGACCTCAGATCAATTCAAGATGGGAACTGACCTGTTGAAACATCAAGTCACCTTCTTGATGTACGTATGTTGCAATGGACCGACCTTACAGTGTGAAGGGCAAAGCAAAGTGGGACAAAGCAATAAACAAAAGCCAGTTGATCTTATTTGTTGTGTACATTCAAAGTTATCATTCATCTATCTAAATTACAATCAGTGTGACAATTGTTCTAGATCTACCCCTGTTGAAGGCTTTGTCTACATATCCTTTCTATACGAATACCACGCTAAAAAGAGGGTAAGTTCATTGGGAGTGTGAACCCTGCGAATTAACGTTATGTGCCTGTGTGCATTTGTACTATATGTGTAGGTATGTGCGTGCACCCATACTTTGATGATACTTGAGATTATATACAGTGTAAATTCGACTTTTGGGCCAACAACCCTTAATTCCAAGCAGAAAAATATGATTATAACCAACCAGAACATATATTTACAGTTGATTTCATTGACATTCACATCAGCATTCTTTGAGATGAGCCCATTTCTCAACTGATTGCCCCAGCCATAGGTTTCGAAAGAGTCCTCTTTAAAGACTTGAATGCTGCTATGTGGGACATAGTGTTTATGCACACAACACATGCTAAACACTGTGAAAAGTATGCTATAAGTGCTCCTCATCTGTGGAGGAAGATCAAGTTCACCTGCCACTGCCATTTTCAAGTGCACAGCAACAAAGGGAAACATGCCATGAATGACAGTGTCTCCCCATCCCTGCCTATAAATGCTCACAGAAAAACATGGGTAACGTGTTGGCTGCTTGTGCTAAAATAAAAAAATGGCAAATGAGGTGGAGAACATAGCCAGGGCTAAATATTTTGTAACCTGTCTTCTCCGCATTCTCCAGTTTAGACCTTTCAACTATTGTTTTGTGTTCCATCACATCCACCATTTCCCCACTCAGAAGAATGACTTCTCGTTCAAAGAGGGAAATAAAGAGGAAGCACACAATGGGGTAATACCAAAAGCAGTAGTATTGCATCTCGGGTCCGCTCTAGTAATACTTTGTTGAAGGTTTGCCTTTCTGAGGTGGCAACTGTTGTTCTGGTCTCCTGAGGATCTGGACATCCGCACATCAGCCTAACACCCTAAAAGGAACTGGGGTCGTAGGTGTCTGGGTATCAATGACTGGAGATTGGGGTTTGGGCTGAAGGGGAATGGTGCAGGGTATGAGAGGCAACTACTGTTGTGTAACCCGGAGAAGGAAATGGACGGGCTGGGAGGGAGGTGGTGGGATAGCTTAGTGACCACCTGAGCCAGGGGGGGTGTGGATCCAGTCGAGCACAATGAGCGACAAACTGCTGAACATAAAGATGATCCCAACCACCAGGAAAACAGCTGCCTGATGAGGGAAACACAGAGAGAGTGTTACTCCTTTATCACAAAACCAATATGATATTGAACATAAAACCATTGAAACCATGGTCAACCTATTCACACTACACTTTTGTCAAAGGAAGGTTTAAGGTTTAGACCAGACCCACATCTGAAAGTTTTATTTCTAAACAGTACCTTCTTTACAAATGCCTGAATGAATTTATAACATGGCAGATTGTCAGTTTGGCAAACTGGACCATTGTCAAATGTTCTACACAACTCTCACTCTTGTTTGATAGGCCTTTGAAAATGTGTTCCTAATAGAATATTTAGAAAAATATTTTCATTCAGGACTTGGGGAATGTCTTATGAATTTGGTACAACGTGCATTTAGCAGTGTTGAAGAGTTGTAAACTACTGCTCCCAGTGATTGTAGTTGCTCCATTTTTATGCCATTATTTGAATACTTAATTACAGAAACAACAAACTTCTATTTTTGTTCTTGCAAAAATGGCTATGGCTGCTTATTCCATCTTAACCATTTCTTCAGTCTAAAAGAGCAAATATGTTTTTCCAAAATCACGTGAAAATGTGCAAAAACGGAAACAATATGACAGGGAAACTACTTTTGCATGTTTTATGTTGTCATGTCATATAATTAAATATTGGAGATCCTTGGTTATTGCAATGTTTAGTTTACAAATTTCCTAGATAGTCAATACAAGAACACAGCTATGCAATAACTGAGTACAGGACTTGGTACAAATATGAGACTACATTACGCTGGTTGCCCTCTCCAAAGCTAAACATACACAACTTTAGTCCACGTGCATAAAAGGTCTACAAGTTAGCCCCTACATTTCAAAAGAGCGTATGTACTCTTCTGAGTGTATGTTTGTGTGCAGTGAGCTTACAGAGATCTTCTGCGGTGAGCGAAATGGTACTGACTTCACCAGCCGTAGATAGAAGGCAGCAGGCAAGATGAAGATCAACATTGTCGCTGCAGAGGACCCTGGAATAGACAAGGCAATGGATCTACATTGCATCCACTTTCTAGCAATGGCTTAGAAATCACATCCTATAAAGATACAGTATTACCATCATTTTGCATTTCACACCCCGAGGAGTGATTGTGGCAAATTAGTGTATCTGTCCAGTCTTGCCTTCAGGCTAGAGAGCCATCAGGAGACAGTTTACATGCTGATTCAAAGTGTTGTCCATTTCTCCAAGGTAAAGAGCAAGACTTACCTATGAAGCCAAAGATATCTCGAATGGTGGGGACCAAGATGACTAGCATATTGTTAAAGAAGAGGATGGCAACCGCAATGAGCAGGTGACGAGTCCAGCTGAAGTCTCGACCACTGAACATCAGCGTGTTGATAGAAGAGCGGATCTGAAAACGACCAAAAGCAATTATTTTAAGACTGCTGCATCACTTGGCAATTGTTTTTCACATCAGGGATATTTTTTATAACATATATCAGTTGTACATATGGACCAACTGAGTCCATTAGATTAGTCTGTTGATAATTTGGCATTTCACAAAAGCCAGCTAACAATTAAGCCCGACTGGTCACCTATGCCACTAATGCTTACCGAAACCTGCTAAATAGCCTTATACCAAAGGATTGATTTGCATAGACCATAGTAGGTTAGACCATATCTTCCATTGTACAAATTACAATGAAAAAAAATTAAACACAATTTTGGTCCGTTCTTATTCAATAGGTAATACACCAACTCTGCATTGCTGACCTTGGCAAGGGAGTTAAGCTTGGGCACGGTATGGTCTCGATTCCAAGAAAACCAAAGATAAAACAGAAACATATAGTCTAGCTCCTAGCCTCAAAGCCACTTCAGGACCCTCTGTTATCAGGACTCCTCGTTACTTATTAAAGTAACAGCCTAATTTGGTTTCATATTAAGAGAGTTTGCTGTTTCAGATTGCTGTTTCAGAAAATGTAGACGTCATGTGTGTCAGGTTCTGGTAGAAAGACGCTTTCGATTTAGCATTCAGTTAGAAATGAATGCAAACTAGCATTAACCATCATCTTTGAACTTAATAACTATAATATCAATATTGTATGCTAATGAGCCCGTGATATTAGGAAGTACACTTGTATGTCTATGTCATATTTATTTCTAAAACTCAATTACATATATTTTTTTCTTAAAAGAGTGATAAATACTTGTTTCACTCTATCAAGACTTGTTTCTAAGCACAAACTGCCATTATTTTTTCACTAAATTGCATCTCCCTGGTACACACATTCAAGTAGAACAAACAAACAAACTCTCTATCTGTCAAGATGCAGTGTCTAACAATCACAGGGTTGCTCTCTCTTCAACCCCACAACTCCTCACTGGCTGAAGTGTGTTCAAAACCACGGATAAAGTGAGCGCGAGTTGGAACTTCAGTCGGCCAAGGAGCAAAGCCAGAGGCAGCGGAACTCAGTTAAAGGCCAACTAGGTAAAAGGTTGCTGGAATCAGGTGAATTCAAAGATCTTGGGTTGCTGACTTGGCCACAGGAGGAAAGGTTATGGGAGGGGACTACAGGCTTCGGATTAACTAGAGAAGTGCAATAGCACCAAGGGATTGCATCAGCCCATAGTTTGGGGGTGGGGCCAGCCACAGGAGGTTTAGACCTAACTAGATGCCACTGTTGTCATTTACTGTTGACTCATACTCTCCCTTTTAATGAGAATGTGTTTTAAAGATCCTGATCCTGTCAGGTATACAATAACCAGTTAGTTGGTACGCACTGGTGCAAACATTTTATTGAATACAATTTTTATTCCAAACTATAGAAATAGTGTCAAACGCAGTTGGTAAAGGTGATTTAAGATGCATAAATGTATATGCAAATCTCCTATAGGACAGGATGAAAACTGTCAGAGTGACAACAAGTAAAGCAGACCCAGACCAGAAGGAAGAGACAAACTTAGCCTGCTGTACAACCTCAAGCGTCTCCACACTAAGGACTTAATAATTTTGAACCCCAACTAAAACAACAAGAATTTCTGTTGGCAACAAAATAATAATAATAATAACCAAAACCAGTTTGGTCAACTCTACCTTCTTGATGTGTAATTAAGTCAATGGAAACTTGAGCCTGGGCGCAATGTTTCCACGAAGTGCTCCAAACTATTTGGCGCCCATTTGTTATTCAGCACTGATTCAAGTTCACTAGGAGAGATTTGTACACTTCCACCTATGCCAGAAAGCTCACGATAGTTCTACCTTAGAAAGCGCCTCCCTTTGCTGTCTAGACCTAGCCAGGCATATCTGGGCTCGACCAGTTACCCCCGCTGGCTAGCAACGTGGCCCACAACTAATTAAAATACAGTACCCTGACCTTTGACTAGACAGATGTAGACCACCCAAAAGTTTGCTCTTCCTTTGTGTGGTTTATAGGGGTGAATTTAAAGGAAATGCCTTTATGACTGATTCTAAACCCAATCTACCAGGCATGCCATTGCACACACATTGTTAGGTATCACACACTATTCTAACAGACACACATACACTGTTTCACTAAAGGAACACACTACATACTATCATGGTTTCTCATTCAGACACATACTTTCTCTCTATTTTTTTATCTCGTTTCATATCTCTCTCTCTCTCTCTCTCTCTCTCTCTCTCTCTCTCTCTCTCTCTCTCTCTCTCTCACACACACACACTCACACACACACACTACCTCTGGAGCAAAAGACAATGTCCGCTAACGTTAATCCTAAAGTTCTGCCAAATGAAGGTCATGTCCCAACTAAATTAGTGCTGAACAGTTGGCCGAATATGAGAGTGGCGTACCAGTTCTATGATCTCAGCAACCTGACAAAAATCCTCAATTCTTCTCCCTACAAACAAAATCCTGACAAACTCTGTCGTTCTTTTACCCGAAGGATATATTTATCATAAAGAACAATTTATTGTATGCAATGTGCAGCACAGGTAGGCTGCTTGTATACCGATCGCTTATATACTACTCAATTGACTTTATCAATTTGTTTATTGACAAAACCTGCGTCTCAGCATCAATTATAAGTAGCCCCTCCAACATCAATCAAATGCTTTGGCCTTGAAGTTATGTTGAATGGTAATGATGTAGGAGCCCGCAAGAGCACGTCAAAGGCCTGTCCAAGCTGCTGACGTAAGTGCCACTGTGCACTGATCATATCTGTTGCTAAACAAGGGCTTACTCTCCTTTTTTTTAACCAAGGTTATATGTTGGCTACTCGTGGCATCTTCTTGCATAACAGAGGGTGTATGGAAAGTACTTACAGTCAGCAATGCCAGGCATGAGAACATCAAACACATACAAACATATGGCTTGGCATGTGTACACACACAAAGACTATGGGTAAATATACACACACTCGCTCTCTAAGAGGTGACTAAATTGTCACAGTTCTGTGATCGATCAATGTCTTCTTCCAATGCCATTGTCTCTCACCAGCTTCGGCAGTCTGAGGGGAAGCCAGGGTAAGGGTTTTTCCACTGTCTGCTCAGGGCTTATCTCCTGTAAACTTCCATTGTGAGTGTGGGAGTTGCTCTCTGCATTCCCTTGGCCCAACGAAGGGGTTACACACTGTGGGAATGTCTGTGTGCATGTTGGCGGTGTGAAAACAGTACCAGCTACAGTACAAAATGCAGGCCCCTTGCATCATTGCAACAGAACTGACGCCACCTGCTGGTGTTTCTAATGTAACGACAAAGCTACATTGTGCGTG
Organism: Galaxias rostratus; assembly: GCA_036024795.1. Lineage (NCBI taxonomy): Eukaryota > Metazoa > Chordata > Actinopteri > Galaxiiformes > Galaxiidae > Galaxias > Galaxias rostratus. Next base: position 17,742 of record JAVQJS010097639.1, read on the forward strand.
CATGTGTGCTAGTGTATGCGTGTGTCTCTCTGTGGACATACATATACCATACATTTATTTGATCTAGCTTTCATACACACACTACTTCAAATATAGCCTCCAACTATGCAGAGGTGTATGTACGACAGCCTGAGTGCTCGTGTGTATGTGCATGCCATGTATGACTCAAAGGATAGGCCATGGTAACTGGACCTGATATGACTTCACTATGGCGCGAGAGGAGAGAAATACTTTAGAACAGAATCATAAGAGAAGGGTACAAGACAATTCATGTTCTTTAAACAAAGATGGAAGGCGACCCAGCATCAACCGGCTTCCAAGGCCTTTGGCTTTCGTGGCTATGACCTTGTGCGTTGTGGCACCTGGTGTGTGTGTTGTGCATGGGTGTGTCCGGTGCGCCTGCCTGTAATTTAAAAAGGGGTGGGGCAGTTTATAGCCTACATATAGGGAGGGTATTAAGCTTGTTTGAAGTTTCCAGTGACAACACTGGCCTATGTCAATCAGAAGTGCAGTGCACTTTGTTCTTTACAGAAGATTTTCCACATTAACTAAACCTTTCTTACTTAGTATTTGCAGCACAACACACGCTGTCTGCTAAAATGGCATTTGTGGAGTGTCACGTGACTCCACAATGAGGTGAAATTTGCAGTGCAAATGTGTGTACATGCTTGTGTGAGAGAGGCAAACACCTAGTTTAATTTTAGAAACTGAAGGACATTTTTGTACAACCTCTAAGGCCATAAAAAGAAGCCTTTGATGGGTGGTGATGTACTCACAGGGAAGAGCACGATGGGGACTGTGAGTGTCACAGCTGTCAGCACAGCCAGACGGACTAGTAGCAGCAACTTGTCAACTTGCTTGTACACCTGGGTGAAGGTATGCAGCAGCTCTGCCTCAACACTGCCTATGGGTGGGACAGAGTGATCAGGGGAAAGGCTTCAACACTTCAGAACCTCTTGAAGGAGTTACAAGAACACTCCGTTAGGTTAGGTCAGAATAAGAGACTGGGTTCTGTGAGATCCTGTAGTTTTAAGGCCACATAATGTAAGTGTGTTTTTGTGCAGGCAACAGATTTCATTAACATGCCACCCTGTATTTCTTTCCTACCATAGAAAGTGAGGTAGCCAAAGAGCGCGGACAGCATGTACATTATTAGCATGGCCAAGATAGACAGGTTGGACACGTTCTGCATCTTCTTACGTGAGCGGCTGAAGGAGAAAACACACACACACACACACACACACATACATGAAAACAAGTTGGAGCAGTAGTCAATGGGAATATCCATCTAAATGTGTTAAATTTGTAACACCATTTGGGTATACTCACTCTTTAAGTTCACTATAGATGGGCAGAACCTCCGGATGGCACACAAAGGCAAAGGCTAGGATGGGCACTGTGTACGCAGTCTAATACAAGACAGGACAAGATGGAAAAATTAAATCATTGTGCAATCACACCCATTAAGGTATGCATACTTATGTTGGAATAAAAATCAAACATACAAAGTCCAACTAGAACGTCAGCACACATATTCAAACTATCACACTGGGAGTCAAATTTCTATTACTATTTTGAGCATTTAATTTTTATTCTATTGGTATTTGTTTGGAGGGAAATTATGACACAAGCCTGATACCTAGAAGAAGGAAGGAACGTTCCAATTTGTCTTAATATAATTAGCGATGCACTCCATCCAGTAAATCCTACCTGAGAGTTGAAGACAAAATACTTAGGGGTGCACATCTCCTCCTCATCATCAGGGTGGGGTTGGAAGCTCACACTGGTGTCATGGGGGTCATGGTGGCCACTGACAGGGGACGTGTCTGCCCGCCAGTCCATCAGGGTAGAGCCATTGTGTGAGGCGTGAAGCCCCAGGGCATCAGATCCGTTCACACTTAGGTTGGAGGAATGGTGGTACATGAAGGGCATGGGGCATGCTAGCCGGCTCCTCTTGTAGATCAACTGGACAGGGAAAACAATAAAAATGAAATGTCAATATTTGAGAAATTTCAACATTGCTTTGATATATTATTATAGAATTACTTTCATGAATGAGGTGTTTGGTACATAACCACCTGCAACACCGTACCTACTAGTACATACTTCATAACATTTTCAGGATTTGGAAGTGTCCACATTTTAAAACTTAGAAAGATAGAGATATAAGTATCAGTTATTGTCCAATATAAGATAACCAAAACGTAGTGCATCACTGAGCCACATTCCTAATACAAAAATATGGGATGAAATGGTAAGGGATCTCCTAAGTTGACACAAATAGGTTATTTCAAATGAACTCCACCTTGTTAACAAGATTACGCCATTGTAAACTTTGTTAAATTGGACGTGTTTTATTTGATTAAACTGGTGTATTATGGCAAAGATCAGGTGCGGATGTTTGTAAATAACATTTCCTAACATATGATCTAAGTTTGAAAATGTTCTACTCCTCAAAAACCTCTATCACACCCAGAGGCCCCCTTGTTTGTCACAAAAGCAGTGCCTTCAATTCCATTTCATATTTGTGACCATTTTGATTACAGCAAATTGAGCCGGAGAGCAATTATCTATTTGGGTAACTTATTAATAAAACAACACTTGTCGAGTGTATAATAAAATGTCTGATGAAGCCTTTGCAGACCTGCTGCCAATACTTAATGTCACTGTTTAGTATGTATGACTTAGAATGTCAACGTATACCCCATGGATCGCTTTCCTGAGTTGGAAAGAGTTTACTTTTTAGGACATTTTGTGATATTTAGAGAGGTCCCGTGTTGACAGGAAATGTAGCCAAAATTCTATTCTTAGTTACAGTAATGTGTTTATTGTTAAAGATCATCAATAATATTTGCAATGTAAAACCTTTTTTACAATATGGGACCACCTATTTTAGTATCTGAAACCCTACATGCTCCTTGGTGGTGAGGCTAATATGCTTAAGTAAAAGATGAGCCATACCACTACAAGGAAGAACACCATGCAAGAGAGCGAGAAGCCGCTGGTGTAGCCAAGGTAACCTAGGGAGACAAGCAGGAGAAGATGATCAGACGGACACAAACACAAAAAATGTAACAAAATAGTTTGTGGAATAAAACCACCTTTGTGTTTAGCATGCTTCTCTGTCAACTCTTAAACAAAGAAGACAGACACCCTTCTTTGTTGACAATCTAATTGTGGGATATGGTTTGTTGTGAGAAGTAGCACACTGTATTTTTGATGTGGACGTATTTGCATTAAATTGCTTTGGTTAAAAGATTATTGTAATAAATATAAATAGATAACATTTCAAAAGGCCCGAAAAGTCAAATGCAATCTCTGCAAAGGAGATGAAAAACTGTTTCCACAGCAAGCAATAGCTCTGCTAATCTTTTCAAGCCCATTATGCAACATGCTAGTGTTTACAGACACCAGAATTCAAAATATGCAGAAACTGACAGCCTTAATGTAAAGCTACTAACCCTGGTCACACATTTCCATTTTAAGGTAGTAATCATCAATGAGTATAACAACTATATAAAATTGTTATTTCCAGTAAGTAGCCCAACTGTTCCTCACCCAGGTTTTTGAGTAGTGACAAAGGGAGGATGATGCTTATAGAAACTATGATCACCAGGTAGTTTCCATTCAGATACCACTGTCTGTACATGAGGCAGAGAGCAAATTCATCAACATCAAACATCAACAAACTGTAATGTAGCATATTTTAGGAGGGGTGTGCACGTGTCCACTTCATCCCTCCATCAACCGACACATACCTGTGTATAAACACAACACTCACCCAGAGCTCTCCTCAAGGCCCATGAAAGCCTTTATCACTTCAGGCAGTTCATACTTCACAATGAAGAGGTAGCTAGAGATGGCTGCAAGTAAAGCAACAAGGTCACACAATCAAAACGGGATATCCGATTATCGCACAGCGTTGCATATTGTATTAGTACACATACAACACACGAATGACAAGAAACTGCAACACACACACACAGCCCTGCAAATTCAGCCAGTGTAGATTAACCGAATCCTTGCACCAACATCTCTTTTTGAGACATTTATAATTGATGTATCTCTAGCAGATCTTCATGCTAAAATTGGAATTAACTGAATAATAGCTGAAGGCTGGCTTTTCAGCAGCGGGCCTCTCCCCATAGCAGACAATAGACATTGAGAAAAGCACACCTGTGTGAGATGCCCTGAACAAACCTGTTTGTTGGAGGTTCTAGGGAGACAAGGGACTTGGTTGAGTATGCGGTATAATGTGATGGACCACGCTATCAGTCAAATAATGTGAATTCATTTGGAAACGATGACTGTTCAAGTCCAGATCTATTATTCAAAAGATTATGTGAATTAATCGATGTTTGAATTTCTAATGAATTGATATATGGGTTAGATACTTTAAGAGTACTATATTTATGATTTAGCACCCTTTGATTTAGCACACTGCACAAATCAATCATATTGCTGTCCCTCGAGGGCACGTTATGCAATTATATTTGCAGTAAAAATTATGTAACAAAAATTATGCAAGTTTCTTTTTTGAGAATATTTTAGCCCCACGTGCAAGGGTGCCAGAACTAGAGATGTGGCAGGTGTAGCAGCACCCACAGGTTGAAATATGTGCTAGTGCTGTCAGAATGAATACGTTAGCATTATAACAATTCCTACTCTTTTCTCAGGCATTCAGAGTCACATAAGTAGGCCTACTATTTATGTTCTTATTTACCAAAGTATAGAGGTATACACTGCATTATATTGTATACAGATAATAAAAAGTTATTGTACTTTAGAGGGCAGATAATTTAACCAAAACTACTTTCATTTCAGTAATGTTGCAAATATGTACCTATGTATATATATATACCTGATATCGGCTCATCTGTTGCCAGAGAAAACTAATATCCTTTAACATACAAGCTACTAGATTTGTCATAACTGTGTAGACTATACATGGATAACTCAGCCAAACGTGTTTGAGTGGTTAAATTGCCTTACAACTACATCACCAAAAAGTTATTTATATATGTGCAAAGTTACCTAAATAACCAAAGCCATTGTGTAGCCCTAAAGTAGGCTATTGATTGATCAGTTTAATTTCAAGAACCAATCTTAAAATTAGAAATAAAAAGTACTCTTCATTAGTTCCTGTGTGTTTTTAACATGCTTTAACTTGCAATTGTGCACCCCTTTGGCAGTAGTGGAAAATGTAAAGGCCAGGGTTTTACCCCCTGGAGAAAGTTGTAATGTTTAGCTGGCTCCGCCTATACATTACATTCTATCCAGCCTCACTGGACCAGTATGTCTTGTCACATGCAGACAAACCACTCAAATGGCAATATAATAGATTGGTAATATTTCAGATTTTTACCTCCTATATTTTGAAGCGTTATAGACACAAAAGCTGCCATTTTCCCAGGCCAACCAAAAGCTCGCTCTCCCAACTTTTCATAAATGAGGGAGCCTGCAAAAACAGGACAAATCCCGTTAGATTCAATGACAACAAGTTATTAAAAATCTATCTGTTCATGTATTCATTGTCATCTTAAAATTCAAAAAATCTTTGTGGTGGATTGTATATAACAGTTTTAAATGTGTTTTCAATTATGTATTTTTATACATACCTCCCTCCTTTGCTGTCATCAACAGCAAGTGTACCGAATATAAAGACAAAATGGCCACACCCAGTAGTAGGATTCTGAAAAAAAAGCATTGTGGATTATTGCAAATCAAAATACAAACATTACTTGTCCATAAAATAAGATTTCAACATTGATTTTCTTTCACTCACTACATGTTTGTATTACCAACGACGTTTTCTGCAAAAGCAGTTACAATTATAACAAAGTTTTGCTGACATGCATTTACAATGACAGTGCACGACTGAAAGAAAAAAGAAATCTGTGGCACATTATGTCAATGTACGATGAAGTAATGCATGTATCGTGTCACTGCCTCGAGACTAAATGTATGGAGGCCAACGCACTGCAGTATTTTTACCCCGGTTCACCCGCTGCTGTTAAGTAACAAGCTGACAGAGGTTAGTATGTGCGGGTTTATTTAAAGAGCAAAGAATGCATTTAAGCAACAGAAGAGGTTGGACTGCCATGATGCACTCAAGTCAGGGAGACCGCTTAGAGCTCAGAGCAAAGGGTCACTTAGGTGCCACCTGACTGTTACCTGTCAGCCAGCATTTGCTCTGAAATATGCGTTGTTGTGGCAACCTGAACACAGTACATATTAACTGCTCATTAACCCACCACTGGTTTGGTCAAGAAATAACGCCTCACTGTTTTGAAAATAGAGTCCAATTTGGGTTAATTTCAATTCTGCCGTTTTACAATTTTAGAATCTATCTGATTAGTCCAACATGTTTAATTATTGGTTTATTTTATAAGTAACATTTTGTTTTCTTGACAGATAAAAAGTTGCATATGTGAAATACTTTATGTTACTAGGTTTCCCCAAACATAACCAGGCTGTGAATCTAAAACCGAATTGATTTCCCACGTCAACTAATATAATCAAAACCAAAATCCCAAAATTGGGGTGTTTGCTTAAATGAGTCTGGATAGCTCAATAGACCCCTTTTGCTTTTAACCTAAGTAACCATTAGTCAACAATTCATTATTTCCAACCAAAATGAAATGGTATAAAGAGTGATTAGATTGATTGACTTTCAAAGACCTACTTTCCTTTGGATGGAACACCCGCTATGCGAAATTTAAGACAGGGTGAGGCAAGGTTCATGAGGCATGACTGGGTTAAGGTGGTCCCACTGTGTTGTGACACGGTTAAGGCGGTCCCACTGCGTTGTGACAGGGTTAATGTGGTCTCAGTGTGTTGTGACAGGGTTAAGGCGGTCTCACTGCGTTAAGACAGAGTTGATGTGGTCCCACTGTGTTGTGACAATATTAATGTGGTCTCAGTGCATTGTGACACGGTTAAGGCGGTCCCACTGTGTTGTGACACGGTAAAGGCGGTCCCACTGCATTGTGACAGGGTAAAGGTGCTCCCACAGCATTAAGACAGAGTTGATGTGGTCCCACTGTGTTGTGACAGTCCTAATGTGGTCTCAGTGCATTGTGACAGGGTTAAGGTGGTCCCACTGTGTTGTGACTGGGTTAATGTGGTCCCACTGTGTTGTGACAAGGTTAATGTGGTCCCACTGTGTTGTGACTAGGTTAATGTGGTCCCACTGTGTTGTGACAGTGTTAATGTGGTCACACTGTGTTGTGACAGTATTAATGTGGTCTCAGTGCATTGTGACAGGGTCAATGTGGTCCCACTGTGTTGTGACAGGGTTAATGTGGTCTCACTGTGTTGTGACAGGGTTAATGTGGTCCCACTGCATTGTGACAGGGTTAATGTGGTCTCAGTGCATGGTGACAGGGTTAATGTGGTCCCACTGTGTTGTGACAGGGTTAATGTGCACCTTAAAACAGACCACTAGAAAATTAGAACGTAAATGGCATCTAACTAAATTGGTAGTACTCCAAATTGCATGGAAGGAGAGCATCGTTAGCTACAAAAAGGCTCTTAGCACTGCTAGATCGGCATATCTCTCTGCCCTAATGGAAGATAACAAAAACAATCCTAGATTCTTATTTAACACTGTAGCAAAGTTAACTAAGAATAAGACCGACACCGTAACATGCACAACATCAGTATATAGTTGTGAAGATTTTATGAAGTTTTTCAATGACAAAATTGAAAATATTAGGCTAAAAACTCAGACTATTAAATCACAGTCAGACAATTTGATAATTGACCATGTAGGCCTAGATCTCAATGCAGCCATATCTGATCAGCGATTGGAATGTTTTACTCTTCCTCAAGAGACTGAACTAATTTCATTAATTTGCTCCTCAAAATCATCAACTTGTGTCCTAGATCCCTTACCTACTCATTTTCTCAAACAAGTACTACCAGAAGTAATCAAACCTCTATTAAAAATAATCAATTCTTCCCTCCGCACCGGCTATGTACCTAAACCCTTTAAACTAGCAGTTATCAAACCCCTGATTAAAAAACCTGACCTCGACCCATGTCAGCTGTCCAACTATAGGCCAATATCAAACCTCCCCTTTATCTCCAAGATCCTAGAAAAGGTTGTAGCACAGCAGTTAATCTCATACTTGCATAAGATTAACATTGATGAAATCTACCAGTCAGGATTTAGGCCTCATCACAGTACTGAGACAGCACTGGTTAAAGTGGTAAATGACCTACTGCTGGCCTCGGATCAGGGTTGTGTCTCTTTGCTTGTTTTGCTTGACCTCAGTGCAGCCTTTGATACCATAGATCATAGTATTCTCCTGGATAGACTAGAAAATGTTGTTGGAGTTAAGGGAACGGCCCTCTCCTGGCTCAGGTCTTATTTGACTGATCGTTACCAGTTCGTAGATGTAAATGGTGTCCACTCTTTGCATACTAAAGTAAAGTTTGGTGTTCCACAAGGCTCAGTTCTAGGCCCACTGCTTTTCTCTCTATATATGATACCTCTGGGTACAATTATTCGTAAACATGATGTTAGCTTCCACTGTTATGCAGATGACACACAACTATATGTTTCAGCTAAGCCGGAAGAGAGATATCAGCTTAATAAAGTTGAAGAATGTGTAAAGGACATTAGACACTGGATGCTGAGTAATTTCCTCCTACTAAATTCTGACAAGACAGAAATACTTCTGCTAGGTTCACAGGCAGATAGAAGCAAGCTTAGTGATTATGTAGTTACTC
>JAVQJS010097679.1:0-13011 GCA_036024795.1 Galaxias rostratus
TTTTTTTTTTTTTTTTTTTTTTTTTAAATATAAACATTACTAGGTTACCAGTATATCCTCAGTTATCAGTATGTTTTATTAGACTATTGTCGACTTTTTGGCTATCTTTACTTGAAAATGTCTCGCAGCCCTTTGAACTCTTGAGTTCATCAAACATTTCCTGGTAACGCCACACGTTATTAACTTGTGTTCTCCCAAGGGCCAGTGTTTACGGGCATACGGAGGAAGCAATGTATGCCAACTAAACAATAGCTTGACATTAGTTGTTATACCAGTTCTGATGATAAATCCTGGGGACAAAACAGTCTTGGAGACCCATTGTTTACTGTCATCAAAAAACATGCCACTTCCTCCTACCAGTGTCCTGACTTGTCACTGACAATTTACCTGGAGTCGGTCTGTGTGTTCTGTATGTGGGAACATGTTGGTTGAGCAAGTCCGGGGCAAATTGGCTGCTGCGGTATTACTCAAGACTGTGTTTGATATTATTAATATTAGTAAGGGCTTAATTGAATGAGTTGATGACCTGATTTCGTGGCATAATAAACAGGATTTATTCATTTCCTAGGCATCTCACTTCTTCTGGGGAATGTGGGCTCTTATTCAGTCCAACTTGTCCACCATCGACTTTGACTACCTGGGGTAAGTGACTTTCTGCATAGTCATTATGCTTCTCTCTCCTGCGTGGGCGTGACGTTTCACGATTTGTTTGGATCGAGAATGGATTTGTTTTCTTTTACATTTCAGCTATGCAGTCCTTCGTTTTAGCCAGTACTTCAAGATGAAGCCTGAAATGGTGGCTCTAAGCTTTCCAGAATAAACGCCCCGCTCTCTCCATCATCCTCCAATCCTAACGTGTGAACTGTAGGAGGGCCCCGTGTGAGGGGGGGGGGGGCAACCAGAGGGACAGCTTTGCCTGGTGCACCATGTGGATCCACTCCGTCTACGTCCAACCACTACAGATTCTCAGCCACCCATCTCTATATGTTGTACTTTCACCACACAAACCCAGATGCATTGCATATACTGACCCTCGCTCGCTCTGGTTGTCTTCATTAGAACATGTTGGTACTTAATGCACTCCTCCAATGACAGAACTGTGAAGACGAGTCATCCCAGTGACCAAACCTAAACAGAACACTGCCCCGCTTTGTTTGTGACTGACCAAAAAGACGAGCATGGCCCAGACATCAAGGCTTACACAGCGTCAAAGCTGTTACAAGCTCACACTCAATCAATCCTCGTTCCATTTTAATGCTTGACCTTCACAGAGAAGCAGTGGAAAGCCAACACTTACGTAAAAAACAAAATAGGTCTCACTACAATATTTTCCCAATATGGCGAATGTGTTGGTTTGTGTCTTTTGGGGAATTTTAAGTATTTGTCAAGAGGTTGGTTAGATTTGATTTTCTGTGACTCAAGGGAGGAATGTTTAATACTAGTTTAATTTCATCCAAGATGGTTTTCTTGCTTTAAACCTAACAGACTTAAAAACTGAAAAAGATTAGACACATCGGTGTTTCATATATGGGACAAAAATGTGTTGTTATTCTTACAAAGGATTATAAAGAATCCTTAACAAATAATCTGTGAATTGAAAGTGTTTTCTCTTGAGTCAGGAGGCAGACTCAATCTTGGTCTGTAACACTGTATCGAAACGACTGTAGCAAGATCTAGAATAATCAAAGGACCAACACATGGTTTCACATTTGAGCGATATTGTTTTAGATCTGATTGATGATGATGATGGGATTTTCAACTTTTTAACTTTATCCGTCGTCTTTTTTTTGTTTTTTTGCCGTTTGGTTGAGAAGGTACTTTACAACTGTGAAGTTCATTTCCAGGTCCTAACAAGCCTACACCAAAGTGCTGATATTTTGCTTGTACATAATGCACATTGTATTTTTCCATGTAGAAAAATATTAATATTAACTTTTTAAGACGGACATTTTTTTTTTTTTTTTTACCTCTGTCAAATACGTAGTTTGGGAGAAAGCTCTTAAGAGTCTTTAAGAGTGTTCTGGCACAGCTGACCCTTTTGTCAGGGTTGGTCTTTTGCGCACAGTGGATCCTGGCTCTGTGAGACGACCACTTACACTGAAGATGTACTGTCTGCTCACACTGTGCCCTTGGCTAGTGTTCTCAGTCTACTGCAGCTAATGAAAAAAAGAACGAGAACGCACCCAAGTGTGTGCATTAATGACATGCCTGCGTTTAAGCTCTGACTTCTGATTAATGGAAGTCACATGGAGTTCGTCTCATTGTAGGCATTATTGTTGTGCCTGGTGGATAGTAGGGAGAAAAAGATATGGATCACAGATGGATTGTGTTTGGTCGTGTCATGATCGGAAAGATCGTGATGGATTAAGGCCCAAGTTACATCGGTTTGCGTCGTTTAATTGGACGTTTTTGTATGTTTATGTTTGCTGAAGTCTCCTGGACAGGTGACACTCCACTTTCTCACACACACATACAATTGTTCGGCGGCGTGTGTCAGATTAGATGTTTGAAAGGATTGGGGATTATACATCGTTTCAAGTTACACATTAACATGTAAAGAAAAACAAAAGTACTTTTCCATTATAATTTTTTTTACAGCACATTCTTGTGCTTTTCTTTGCATTTCATGAAATTGTGTATAAATGTTTCTTCCTGGGAACTGTTGCCTTTAAGTCCAAATGTACATCGCAAAATTTAACATCGTCTGTTTTATGTGAATGAATGTACATACAGTAATTCTTTTTATATAAAAAATTATACTTATTGGGTAAGTTATGAAATAACATTGAAATACAGACAACAGAATAAAATCTATTTACCTCCATTTGTTTCCCTCCTGTTATTTTAGTTTTTTTTCCTAATAAGATATGAAGATACATTTCCCAAGATGTACTGCACTAGTAGTTTATATGGATTCTCAAGGTTTTTAAAAGAATATGTCCTTGATGCAATTTACCAGATATACCGTCCCAATGTCTAAATTGTACTTTCTTAGGATGCATACTGTGAAATCCTCAGGAAGCTATTGTTATGTTGTTTTAATTGTAAGTTACGCAAAGTAACATAAACTTGTATTAGCTTAATTACAAAGCTAGAGTTTAGTTGGGAGATTCTGTCTTGAATTCTATGTACATCTTTCAAACCACAAAATACCACTAGATGGCGTCAGTGCTCACATTAATGGAGCAATGCGATTACATTATTTTAGTTGATTTTATGAAGCACTTAGCTATCGTATTGAAATGCAGCAGACACTTTTTAACGCTTGAATGCGGTATATGACAATATCCTTTCTCGAGTCATTTTTTTGTTCTGTAAGAGAAGTTTTCAGTTTTTAGAGCTCAGCTCGCTGTCCATAATATAGTTAGCCACAGCCCCTGTGGCATCATCCAGACAGATACGCATTCATTACTGAAATCAATATCTTAAATTCAACTTCAAGTTATTCTCACAGCACAGTCTGTGCACGCAGAACAAATTTGTCTTGTATGTGCAGGTGTTTGTGTGTGTGGGTGTGTGTGCGTGCATGCATGTGTGTGTGTTTATAATGCAGGAAGTCCTCTTATTGCATTTAGAATAGTCCCGCTATAAAACATAAGCATAAAAGCAAGCAGTAACACTCAAAATAAGCCACAACTAAAAAACAACTGAGGGATTGTTGGATGGAGCCATAGAGGACATGAGAGAACCATTAATAGTGAGATTAGTGAATGGTTATCAGTGAGATTAATGGATTATGTTACGGATTGTTTTATGTAAAAGGCTCTTTATAAATATATAAATGTGAAGGATAAAGTAAGTGTGCTTTTTTGTTAGTGCTCAGTCAGAGACAATCCAAAGCCAAAGACAGAGATGCCCATTCAACAAGCACATATTCCCCATGGTGTACTGTATGCATCTGAGCCGTAGGTCGATTGTCTTAAAAGGACATAACTGCATAACATAACAGGAAAATAGAAAGCGTGCGAGTGAGAGTGAGAGTGAGAGAGAGAGAGCGCGAGAGAGAGAGAGAGAGAGAGAGAGAGAGAGCAATGCCTGGAGCAGGGGGAGAAGGGGGTCAGAGCACTCGTTCATCTAGATTAGACGTGCCAACCTAATTACAAGCGGAGGGAAACAGTAATTAGCACAAGTCTCACCTCGTTAATCACAAAAGGCTCCTTCACTCTATTTATATCTGATTAATGGCTGCCTGAGCATGGGGGAGATATTTATATTTCTGTTAATTGTGCGCAGCTTGCTTCACTCGCTCCACTTTGCTTTGCGCCCCACCCCTCCCCACCTCGCTCCTCTGTAACCTCTTCATGCTCCCTATTGTTATTCTCCAACCATCAAAGGTGCTAACTGAGCATAACCTCCATCAAATACGATCTGTTTCCTACGAGTAATTGCCCCATTAGACAAGGCCCTTCGTATGGGTAGTCTTGTAGGGAAACCTTCAGAGATTCCTGGTAAACAGACTTGTTGCTCGGAAGGTCCGTGGAATTGAAAAAGGTTCAGAGGGAGGCATGGATGTGTGCGTCCTCTGAGGTGGCCCAACGTTAAGGTCGTGGCCCAACGCTGGGTCGAGGCCACATGGCCAGGGGTCTCCGAGAGAGAGAGAGAGAGAGCGCGAGAGAGAGAACGGGGGTAAAGAGAGGGCGAGGGAGAGATGAAGAACAAGGGACAGAAAGAGGGGGAGAGATTAAGAAGCAAAGAGAGGCAGAGGGAAGAATATTAAAATGCGAGAGAGAAACAGCAAGATGAAAAAGAGCTAAAGAGAGCATGAGAGAGAGAAAGATGGAGGGGCTGCGGGAGGGCGCTTGCTGTAAGGCGGGCTGATGACGCGGGGAGTTGGTCCGCGGTGTTTACCTTCCATGTGGAGACATTCCACCACAGCCTCCCTGACAGGCAGTCAACCACAAAGGAGAGGATCAAAGAGCTAAACGCCGACTAAAGACATTGACGCAGATTACCATCGCAACCCCACAATACTGACAGCTGTTCATAAACGCTTGCGCGGGGCTAAAGATACTGTTTCAGATTAGCGGTGGCGCTACAATACGGGCAGCTGCCGTCTGCTGAGGATAATACAATAGGCTGACAGAGTGGGGAGAGCCCGAAGAGCGGATAAGTACACAGAGAGAAACATGTGTTATCATCACAAAGGGATTGTCAGCTTCAAACGCCTTACATCCTCCGATCCCTCAGGATCAAACAGGCTTTAGCTCCTATAGTCAGAGCTCTGTTACCCCACTTACACACCCTATCCCTATCCCTCTGTCTCTATTTCTCTGTCTCTCTGTCTCTTTATCTCTCTCTGTCTCACACACACACACACACGCACAGACACACGCACACACACGCCAAACGTCAAAAAACACGTCAGATGTACACACACGCGCACACAGGATTCACAGGCATGCAGTCAAACAGAGCACGAGGGATAGAATGAGAGAGAGAACGATGAGAGGAAAATGGAGTTCATAACAAGGGGGAGGCCCAAAGGCTGTTCAGTGTTGTTCTCTCTACAATTGTGTTGGCTAACATTGTACAGAGTGTGGTCCTGTCTGTGATGGTGGATGGACAAATCACTAAGACAATCTCCTTTGTCTGTTTATATTGTACCTCAGTGGGATTATGGGTGTACATTGTCCTCCGAAATCTCCCAGATATCTGTTGAGTGGCTCGGTACAAATGCCCTGTGGGGCCCTGAACAATGTGTGTGACACAAAGACATAGGGCCAGTTGCAACGCCTTTCCAGTGGTAGGGATTGACATGCCAGCCTGCAGACTCCTATGATCACGTTCCTTCACATGAGATCCACTCGTTTAGGGGCACACTTCCTTCCTGCTTTGTAATTGTTTTGCCCCCTGCAAGTATCGTCTGCTCTAATTTCCCCAGCCACACACACCACCCAACGCAACAATCTCAATCTCCTATCTTCTCTGTCCCCTGCCGCTCCCTTCCTCTTCTTCCTTCTTTTTTCTCCTTCTTTTTTCCCTCTCGTCCTCCTCCTGCAGCATTCTTCATTAGTTTGTCGAAGAAACACAATTAGCTTGGCCATTCAGCCTCTGTTTTGGCCAACCATCTCTATCTAACCTAATTAGTGCACCATGGGACAAGAGGCAGTGTTACTCGGGCTCTCTCTGTCTCTCTCTCTTTCTCTCTCTCTCTCTCACACACGGACACACAGACACACACACACGCACACTCTCTCTCTCTCTCACACACACACACACACACACACACACACACACACACACACACAGACAAACACACGTTCACAATAAACCAACACACTACATTCACACATGCATACTCCAGTAAATTGATTTACACAATTTATCCTTGAGAGACTTGTTGAATACTCGACTCGACCTAATATAACAAATAGGTATTCCACTTCTCAGCAATACGCATTGAAATCATTCATACACCCAAATGACGAAGACAGCACAGATATGACTCTCTCCACACATTCACAGGAAGTTGGAATGATGGGTTTGCGTTTGGTGGGAGACTTGCTTTTGGTAAGGGATTAGCTCCTTTTCTTAGTGGTTTGAGGGTTTACACTCTCTTCTTACTTTTGTCTCTTTCAATTTATCTTAATCTCCTTCTATTTTTCTGTTTAATTCTTCCTCTATCAACCTATCTGTCTCTATCTATCCCTCTTCTGCGGTCTCTTTTCCTCTCTCTCTTTCTCTCTCTCTCTCTGTATATATATATATATATATATATATATATATATATATATCACCAACCCACACACACACACCAACCTAACACACACTCAAACAACACAGACAGACACATCTCCACTCCACTGAATATACAAAGTGAAACGATCGCTAAACAACGAACTAAACTGGGAACCCCAGACCTTTCGCTGTGACCCCAATCAGATTATACACAGAGTGATTCTATTAACCCTACCTCACAGCTCATGATTGTAGCCAAATATGGGGTTTTAAGTGTATGGATTCAGGCAGAGACAGAATAGAATAGGAAGCTGAAAGGAAATAAGCTTGTAGAAGCTTTAATGATGCTTATTTTGCTTGGGTTGTTACATTTCAAAATGAAGTTCAAGGTATACCTAATTTACACTCCATCTTTGTGAGATAGAGCTTTTTCACTACCATTTCAAGACAAACACTACCCATCTTTACAATCTGTATTTTTTTTGTGAAAAACATAAAATTCCCCAGTCAAAACCAGTAGATGGCAGCAGTCAGCCACATTCACCACAAAGCAGTTCTGCTGTCAGCCGAAATGTCTGATTGGTTTTCTGACTTTAAGATTGTACAGATGGCGGCCAGAATGAACACTTGTATGTGTTTGGAGGATGATATCAAAGTCATCTCTTGATGGAGAGAATACAATCTTTTCAAATACATTTTAACACTTTCAAAAAATATATATATCATTACCAAAGTCTAGCAGCAATTTGGGTAACATTCGGCACAGATGTCCCTTGACTGTAGGCTATTTGTGTTAAATAAACTCGTTTGGATCCTCTTAACAATTTAGCAGAGGATAACGGGCGTAAATACTTACAATTAAAATGTTTTAAACCCGATTTGATAATATATATATATATATATATATTTTAGAGAGTAGAATCATTCAAATCAGACTTAATGAAAATCATTTGGGCCTCTAAAGGACTATGCGCAAATAATTAATTGATGCAATTCACAACGATAAAGAAGAAAAAAAACACCGCAAAGACACATCTATTTAAATGCAAATCAATATTTATGTTCAAGTATGTCCAATTTTAATATAGTTTAATTTTAGTGCAAAAACAAAAATGTACATGTAAGAAACATATTTACTCCTCTATTTGATATAGTCTCCTTATTTGTAAAGCAATGAGAAACAGCCATTGATAAAGTTCTATTATATTGTGTTCTTCTGGACAATAAACCCATCACCATTAATCTGTCCCACCAGAGGTACATTTTCCTTCTCTCTATTATATATTACATTGATAAACACTGAGCTTGGTTTAAATGAAAGTGACAGAAAGAGTGTCTGTTTGTTTTCTAACAAGAATGTTTCCAGCCCGGAAATGTATTTATTTATCACTCTTCTTTCTTTGGTTGATATAGTTATTTCTCTACTTAACAACATGGTGATTCGATTTGGATCCTAGTTAAAATAAACCCAAAAAGCAATTAGGGTTCACATGTTTTCAAGTATATTAGAGAAAACTTTTTTCAGACAAGATAAATTATATACCAGATTTTTTACAAATTATAGAACTTTGATAGAAATTTGAGATAGAAATATGGGGAAAGTATGGATGTTTGTGAGTAATATCTGTTTGCCGCTGTTTGTGTGTTTGACCGGTGTTCAATGGACAATAGGTCATCTGTGACCAATTCTAAAAAAGGCGGGAACACCAGTGCTCTGGAGACCTCACCGCAAAATTTTATTGGCCAGCTCTGAACCCTGAGAAGTTTACTTTACAGGGAGCAGTTTGCTAGATTTGGCTTCCAATTAACTGTGGAATGCAGAACTCTCCAAGGCCATCGGAAGATTGTGTGCCGCGTGTGTCCTGCCTTTATGTATGTGTGTGTTGTCTACAAAACCTGCTCCCCCCCCTATACAAACATAGCAGGTTTACTGTTTCGTGTTGAGAGCCCTCCAAACAAGGAAGCCCACGTCCAAGGGCATCGGTGATTCCATCGAGTCTTTTGGTGTGTATGTTGGTGTGCCCCTTGATGTTCTTCTTCTATGAGACCACCTCTCTGCTTGGCGCTGTGACTCGGAGAGAATAGGGAGTGTATTCATAGCCATAGCTCGGATTTGACCTCTGCGACATGTCCGTCCGTCATAAAGGGCTTCTGGCGCTGTTGTTTACTGTTTGTTAGATGCGTTTTGTCCAAGCTGTGATCAATGGCCGACATTTCTTTTCATGTGAGGAAGTGGGGAATGTGTGGCCTGCTTTCAAAAGGTTGTTCAAAAAAAAAAATATGGGAGCACTGCTACCACCGGGATCGTGAAATTATACTGTGGGAAGGAAAGAGGCATCTGAAAGATTTCACTCTCCGATCATTTTTTTATTTTTCACTTTGTTCCAAAAACTTTCCTAAAAGAAATAAAAACAAATATTGGCAACAGGGTTCTTGCTAAAGGAAGAGGCATTCAAACTGAAGAAACATGCATTAGCGGCACGGAACACTTTCATCAAGCACTTTCAAGCATGTTTTCTCACATCCTTCAGATGCAGAAGGGACATCACAGCACCAGTGATCAGACAGCAAGGAGAGAAATGCTTTCTTTAGCCCTAAATGGGTCTCATCTGAAATAATGAATATGTCCTTGAGAAAAACAAAGAGCCAAACAAAACGGTGGACTGAGCTACGGGGAGAAAGGCGATGGCTGATAATTGTTTTCAAGTCTCGCACTGCGCTGCAAATGAGTTTGTTCTGCAGTTAACTGTGTCTTTCCTGTCTTTTATATCTGTCACTCGCTGTTTTTCTTCTCCCTGCCTTTGTTTTCTTGTTATCCAACCTCTGTATTTACCCATCTTTCTCCTTGGCTTTCACGGCACTCATCCCGTTTTTTTTCTCTTTATCCCTGTCCCCCTGCCTCTATTTCTCTTGATAAACATTCTTTTGTGTGGCAGGCTTTTTACATATTTGCTTTAATAGTCATTTGCTTTCTTCATTTTCACTTTGGCCATTGAGAGCTTTATTAATGGGGAACTTATGTGTGCTTCTGATTGTTTGTCAGAAACGGTTTACCTTGACTCTTACTCCCCTCCCTCCTACTCCTTCATAACAAACACATTCTTCGGTAAAAGACGTGTTGGAGATAAGAACCTGAGAGTTCTGCAGTTTGTCACTTTCTCTAAAGTTTTTCCGGCTTTGTAAATTGTTGTGCTTATTCTTCTCAGCCCACGGAAACATCTAGCGTGCAATAATTGAAAACCAGACAATGAGTGCCCTTACGCATAAATAACTATGCCCAGCAGAAAACGTTCATGAAAGACACCCAGCAGCAGATCACTCCTTTTGTACTAAAAAGGCAAATTCAATGACATTCTTTGCAGGATGTACAGCATGGAGGCTAGACAATTTCTTTGTGTGGTCTTCTAGGGTTGACATTATGTTTGGGTACCTGTCAACTGGATGATTCACCCAACCTGTTGGTTGATGCAATTCAAAGGCCTTTAACTTTAACGTTACATCTCAATCCTTTCCAAAGAAACCTCCCTACTGACCTCTGACTACCTGCGAGAGGCAGCTTGTCTGGGGTTTCTCATTGCCTGGTTCTGCGGTTCTTCTGGGACTGCATTTCCCTGGAGTCCCCACAAACCCAGCTCTGCCTGGGTAATAGTGGTTTCCCCACATCTTATTTAGACTGCGAGTTTCCATTAATTCTTGGTGTGTCATTACAGTTCATATTCTTAATTATGCTCCAAATGTCCCTCGGGAGAAATCACGACGGCCACTTCTCACAATCTGTCCATATGGCTTTTAATTAAAAGTTTTCTTAAGAATAAATTGCATTCGATTCAATTAAAACTGTAATGTCATACCAAAAATAACGGGCATAGCCTCCTACCACATATAGAAGAGAACAAAAAAGATTTTTTTTAGTGCAATGTTTGCAATTGAATAGTACGTATCTCCCTTCCCTCCATCCCCCCAAAAAACCATATAAAAAATATGCAAAAAGCAAAAATCACCAAACCCTCCTACGTGCTTTGCAGCCTGAGGCAACGACCGCGCATGAACACAACTGGAGCTATTTCGAGATTCCTCTCTTGGAATTCCGACCATGACAAATGAACCATTGGAGTTTGGAATTCCTATTTATCTGCTGTGTACAGAGGCACTTCATTGGGTGGGAAGAAGAAAGGAATTATGTAGACAAAAAAATCTGCCTTGGCGAATAAATAAAAAAATAAATTAATACATTGTGTGGCTTTTTTTGGAGGCAGAATCCTCTTTTTTTTTTGTCTGAGAGTGAGTAGATGGTGAGTGGTGTTCTTTTCATTAGAACGAACTGAGAAGCCAAGTAAGAACACGCTAAAGTGCCGTCAGATACTCACGCTAATGAGGCTATCCTATTTAGACAGATAAAACCACAGATTTACTACTCCCCTTGTCATCTTCGTTTTTTCACCTCCATCCCCGGACCACCATCGATTCGTTTATTGGGGAGGCGCTCAAAACTGTTCTAACAAAGTAGGCTGCTGTTTCACCAACTCCATCTGTTGGGTGTGTAAGGTGCTGACTTCATCTGTTGACGACGCTGCTGTGACTAGAGGATGAGTCCCCCCCCCTTTTCGCTCTTTGAGCCGTGAAGGGGCCTGAAGCATAAACAAAGCTCTGTGTTTTTCCTCCGCTACCCAGAGAGAGTCCAGGCTGGCGTGGACCAGACATGCCTGCTCACGTGTCCTCATGGTAAAAGCCTGGGGAAGCCCTGAAACCAGCAGCCCACAGGTTGTAAACACACACACAAACACGCACGCACACACACACACACACACACACACACACACACACACACACACGTTCTAGTTAAAATTGTTTTATTTGTCTAGTGCACAGAATAATACAGGATCATTCTGAGCAAAGAAATTCTTACGACATGGCAGGCAGCAACTATGTAGAACAAAAAATTATCCCTACCAAAATATCCCTACCAAAAATATAAATAATATAAAAAGTAACTAATATATACATCATATGTACAGATGGGGGATATGGACAGTGAGAATTGGAGTACAAAATATCTTAAATATATAAAGTGCAGGGATGTTGATGAAGATGTGCAGGATTGTGATGTGATGATGCGCATTGAACGTACGTTAGTACGTAAGTGAGCATACATATGAGAGTCGTTGAGAGTGTTGCCCAGCAGACAGTCACACCTGTCTGCAGACCACTGTCTGGTGGCCGTTCACACGGCGCTGTGACTGTGGAGGTTTAGAGGACAAACGGAGCAGACGAGGGAACACCTCCATCCCGATAGTCAGCTCGGAAACTGGTGTTACTCCAGACCGACGCACCAACACATTTTGAGGGCGCGCGTTCGAGAGAAAGAAAACCTCCTTATGAAACACGATGGATTGGCAGATGAGAAATCCCCGGTCCTCTTGGTTCACAACGAAAGCCTGAGACATTTAGGCCCGCGCATTAGAGTGCTTGCGTCACCGCCCAATCAAACAATGAATACTGGAGCGGGATTTAACAGGCTAAAGTCTGCCGCTGGCCTAAGACATGTGTGTGTGTGTGTGTGTGTGTGTGTGTGTGTGTGTGTGTGTGTGTGTGTGTGTGTGTGTGTGTGTGCGGTGTGTGTGTGTGCGGTGTGTGTGTGTGTACGTGTGTTTAATAAGAGAGAGAGGGAGATTTGACAATGTGTACTTGTGTGTGTGTATGTGTGTGTGTGTGTGTGTGTGTGTGTGTCTGTGAGTGTGTGTGAGGGAAAACATAACTAGGGTGACAGAGGCTCTCCTCCTTTCCTGCTGTTTCTCACTCCCAGTCTCCTACACAAGACACGTACGGTTTAAGGGAGCAGCTCAGCTGCAAGCGTGCCCCTATGTGTGTGCCTGTGTGTGTGTGTGTGTGTGTGTGTGTGCTGTGGGCGGCGGCAGCGTTTGAAAGGAGTCAACCCCTACCGATGCGTCACTCTTTAAAGTGCCGTGACAGGAGAGCGATTACAGTCTAAGAGGGGGCCCCGCGTGGGGGAATGTTTACAGAACGGGGACTCTCAACCGTAAACACCGGGCCCCTCGGCCTCAGAGAAGAGCCAGCTGGGGAAGCCTTTTAAGGCCGCGCGGATGGGGAGAGGGGGGTAAGATTATTGTCATCCGTGCGAGGAACAGAGCATTTTTGTAAGAGCGGGTAACAGGTTTTAGGCAGGGCTGTGATTCAGAGAGGTCTGCTCAGGTGGAGTGAGAGATGTAAACAGGACAACATGGGCGAGAAAGAGAGAGGGAGAGAGAGAGGGAGAGAGAGTGAGGAAGAGAGAGAGAGAGAGAGAGAGAGAGAGAGAGAGAGAGAGAGAGAGAG
>JAVQJS010097692.1:0-10150 GCA_036024795.1 Galaxias rostratus
GCGCGCGCACACCCCCGCTACAACACACACACACACACACACACACACACACACACACACACACACACACACACACACACACACACACACACACACACACAGGCACCGCAACAAACACAAAAGCAAACAACCACACAACAAGACACACAGCAGCGTGTAGCGCAAATGGCAGCGGTCAGGAACCCTGACAGCTGTGTTGAGAGCTGTCCTGGGGGTGGAGAGGAGACCAGCCGGTGAGGCCATGGGATGGGGGTGGGGGGGGTGCGAATGCGGCCCACGAGAGCGTCAGCTGTTGACCACGCATCACAGTGACCCCAATGTGTCCACGTGCTACTCACACACGCTGTCCCACGCCTCCTGACTCACGCGCTCATTCAGATGGGAGCATTCACTCCATCATCCCACGCACGCTCCAATCTTCCTCTCGGTTGCACTGCGCCGGCTCTGAATCACCGGTCGCAGCTCTCGCACAACTGAAACACAGCCCTTCCCTCAGCCTCTCTATTGTGCTCGTGAACGTGTAGAGGGAGAGAGTGGCACTCTGTTCTGCCCTTGACACGGGTTGCCCCCCTTACCTCCTTACCGTACTGCAGGACGTGAAGAGGTACGTTATTAACCCTCCATCTCTCCCCTGCCCTCTGTCTCCTCCACCACCCCCCCCCCCACCCCCCGTACAGGACTCGTGTGAGAAGCCGGCGTGCTACGAGAAGACGGTGACCCTGTCCAAGGAGCCCCACGACTCCCTGGGGATGACGGTGGCTGGCGGCATGTCCAGTCGAGGGTGGGACCTGCCCGTCTACGTCACCAACGTGGACCCGGACGGGGTGGTGGGCCAGGAGGGCTCCATCCGCAAAGGTGGGGCCCGCCGTCTCCACCCGCCACACACACACACACACACACACACACACACACACACACACACACTCACAGCACCACCCACTCCACTCCCCACCGTAGCCGGAAACACACACTCTCCTGACCATCACTGGGCCGGATGGCCCTGGGGGGGGGGGTGGGGGGCTTCTTGTGCCTCCTTGTGTTGTCTGAGGGGGCTGGGTCGCTCTCGGCGACGGAGCGAGCGACCGCGGCAGACAGTCTCCATTTATCAGGAGCGCCGCCGTGGCCGCCGTGTGACGCGTCGCCCGTGCGGAGCCGAGCGAGATAAAAAGACACGACTCGTGTTTCATTACCGGGGTTATTTATCCGACAGGAAATGCAGAGGTGGCTGAATGGTTCAGGGACCGCCAAATTGAGTCGAACACACACGCGGGAACGCCGGCGCACATACAAACGGCGCGGCGGTCGGAATTGATTAACACCAAACGCCGGTTGCACTTTATCAGTTCATTATACAAAATCAGTCAGCTCTAAAATAGACCAAACACAGAGCGACACACTCCGTGAGCGATTTGAAACACAAGTCTGGTGGCGGGATTGATGTTGTCCTTGTGCTATGCGTGTTTGTGTGCGTGTTTGTGTGTGTGTGTGTGAGGTGCGTGATCATGTGTGGAGCATCTAAGGGCGCTCTCTGAGGGTGCTCTCAGTGCGAGCCCAGACATCAAAGGGACAGCGGCGATGTTCAAAGGTCTCTCCTTCTCGCTGCACCCACTGATCCACCTTCGGTATAGAGACACGCTCCACCCATCTGAAAACGTAACCCTCACGTCTTTGGAGAAGAGAAGCAAAAAAAAAAAAAATCCAGTGTCTATCCATTCCCTGTGATTCTGGGATTCATATCTGCATATTCATAAAACATAACGCAGACAGCTGTCTTTGTTTTTTTGGGTAGTTGTTTAGACCAGCTGTGTTTGTGTTGTCTGAGTGTGTCTATCTGCATAAAACTAAATAGATGTCCTTTGAGGTGGCCCCTCCTCCAGATGGCTCCTGGGTTGCCCAGTGGGCTGTGTGTGTGTTTGTTTGTTTGTTTTGTGTGTGTCTGTGTGTGTGTGTGTGTGTGTGTGCCCTGTCTCCACACCACCTTGATTACCAGGGAGCTTTTCAATGTACAGGTGGCTCTTTGTTCCAACTTCTTTGTGCTCCTGGAGGGCGGCTGTTGTTGTTGTTGTTGAATATTCAATAGGCGGACGACAAAGTCCTTGTCCTGTGAAGTTTTGCCCTTTGAAAAGGCGTCGCCGGTGGCAACGGCGCGGTTACTGAGCCCTGCCTCTGCCCTTCCTCCCTCCCAGGGGACATCCTGCTGAACGTGAACGGCGTGGACCTGACGGGCGTGACGCGGGGCGAGGCCGTGTCCAACCTGAAGAACACCTCGTCCCCCGTGGTGCTGAAGGTGCTGGAGATGAGGCCCCCGGAGGAGTGCCAGCTCGACTGCCCGTCGCCCCCCTGCCTCACGCCGTCGCCCACCGACAGCGCCAAGCACCCGCTGCCCGGCAGCGATGACTACTCCCCGCTATGGGTGTCGTGGCTGCAGCTGCCCAGGTGAGCGCCCCCCGCCCCCACCCCGCCCCCACTCCTCAGGAAAAGGAGCCCATTCCCCACCCCTTTTTGTCTCTCGGTGTCTTACTTTCTGCCTCCTGCTCTGGCTCTCTCTCTCTCCCTCTCTCTCTCTCTCTCTCTCCCTCTCTCTCTCTCTCTCTCTCTCAGGGTGAAACGGGCCTCCAGAGGGAAACACGAGTGGGCCTCTCTTCCCGTGCCCACCTCCAAGAACCACCTGTTGGTGACCGGGCTGCTGGCCGGTACCAGCTACCAGTTCAGTGTCCTGCCCCAGAACAAGCTGGGCTCGGGGCCCTTCAGTGAGATCACCACCGTCAAAACCCAGGGTGAGCAAGGAGGAAACTCAGAACCTCATATTAATGTGTGTGTGTGTGTGTGTGTGTGTGTGTGTGTAGGTATGTATGTATGTATATAAAATGATTATTACTAATTACTAACCACAATTCTGGTATGGAAGATTTTCACTGACCTGTCTGCAGACCCTGTGGTGAACATGTGATGTCAGTGAAGGAGTTAGATTCTTGTTCTGTGTTTCCTGAATATGAACCGCGGTGTCGTTCCGTATTCTGCTCACCAGCGCCACCTACGGACCCTCCGGCGGTAGTGACGGCACCCCCCGTCCTGCACCCCCCGGTGTTTCTGTCCGTCAACCGGACCGGCCAGGGGGTGGTCCTGCAGTGGTTCCCCCCGGGACCCCAGGTGCCCCCGCTGACGGGCTACGTTCTGCAGGCCCGTCAGGACCGGGGTCAGTGGGTCATACTGGACAACGACGTCGAGGTCAACCAGAGTGAATTGCTGCTCCAGGGACTCCTTAGGGTACGAGTGGTCTGTTAACTCTGAAATGTGTTCATCCAAATAATATGACCTCATAATAATAACAATAATAACAATAATTAATTGTATTATTATCATGGCTGTCCATGATAAGACTTGACTCTCTCTCTCTCTCTCTCTCTCTCTCTCTCTCTCTCTCTCTCTCTCTCTCTCTCTCTCTCTTTCTCTGTCTATCTCTCGCCATTTCGCTCCATTTTCATTTGCTTCTTTTGTTTCCCACCAACAGAGTAATACATTTGTCTCTATTTTTTATAGTAATAATAATGGAGAATTCTAATTAGTTTCTAGCAACCTTCCAAGACACTGAAAACGCTTTACACAATTAGGTCACCAATTAATACCACAGAAGAAATAATGGACCGACAGCTATCAAACGCAACACTCAGTCTGAGTGATACCATGGCAACCACTTTGCACCAGACTTGCTCACCAACATTACATCTTGCTCACACACATAGGACACACAGACCAACTCCAGATGAACTGTCTGTGACTGGTCAGGGCACTGGTAGGAGAATGTGGCATGTTTTTTTGATATAATATAAAAAAAAACAATCTTGAAGGATCTAAAAGCATATATTGCTAGTATATGAGGCACAAATTATAAAGATATCCATGTGATCTAGTTTAACATTCATATGACACCAAAACAATATATTTGGATGTGTTATGATATTTGATTGGGGAAGTCAATAGATTGACGTAATGTGTGAATGTGGCCTAAGCATCCTAAAGTGTGGAAGGGGTTTTAATGAGAGGTGTGTTGATTAAACCTGTGCTCTCTCTCTCTCTCTCTCTCTCTCTCTCTCTCTCTCTCTCTCTCTCTCTCTCTCTCAGGATTCTGACTATGACCTGCGTCTGATGTCTCGTAGTGACAAATTACTGAGCGAGCCCAGTGAGTCTGTCAACGTCTCCACTGCCGGTCAGTACTGCTATAAGCCTGAACCTTCCTGTCAGTACTGCTATAAGCCCGGACCTTCCTGTCAGTACTGCTATAAGCCCGAACCTTCCTGTCAGTACTGCTATAAGCCTGAACCTTTTGTCAGTACTGCTATAAGCAAAGACAAACCATTGGTTTGAACCTTCCTGTCAGTACTGCCATAAGAAAACAGTC
Organism: Galaxias rostratus; assembly: GCA_036024795.1. Taxonomy (NCBI): domain Eukaryota; kingdom Metazoa; phylum Chordata; class Actinopteri; order Galaxiiformes; family Galaxiidae; genus Galaxias; species Galaxias rostratus. The sequence goes on from JAVQJS010097692.1 coordinate 4,400, forward strand.
TAAGATTGAGATGCACTTTCTTATTCAAGTGAACGGGAAGGTAGAGTTTTGATCTTTTGACGGGTGTTCTGTCAGTCACTATAATCTTCAGCACGTCCTAAAAATATTACAATCACATGCCCATTTAAGGAAAGGTCTCTTAACCCATACCAAATAGAAGTCCCATCCTAGGCAGTGAGGCTTTGCGTATTCGTTTTAGGACAGGGTTCCCCCCCCCCTGACACTGTCTTGGACGGGTTCTGTTCAGTGTGTGTGACACGGGTTCTGTGTTCTCAGGGATGGAGATGTACCCGCTGCAGAGAGGCTTCCTGGAGTCTGTTCCCGAGCCCCTACTGGCTGGCGTGTTGGGCGGCGTCTGCTTCCTGTTTGCGGCCGTCCTCCTCTCTTTCCTGACGGCGTGTTTCATGAGTCACCGTAGGAACTTTCGTCGACGGAAACGGAAAGAAGGTTCGGATTCGATGGCTTCTTGATCGGAATCGGAATTCTTTTAGTTGTCTTACAATGGAAAGAATGTACATTGAGGAAGTGTGTCCAGAGACTTTCTCCATTGCCCCTCTTTAGAGTCAAGCCATGAAACTAAAAGGATTTCAAATGGAGACTTAACATGTTATTTTACATTCACAAATTCACAGTGTCAGAGTAATAGAGTAATGGGTTGATTGTCAAATAGATGTTCTGTCTTGATGTGCATCCATTTTTTTATTGCAAAAATATCTACTGTGGTAAATTTCCCTAATTTCCTTGTATAATTGTGCCTTTGCTTGACCTTCTCATCCTCCGAAAACTTTTTCAGATCTCCCTTCTGCCTTCCAGAAAAGTCCATCTTCAGAGTAAGCCTCCATGTTTTCTTTCAGCGTTAAATTCTTTCACACATTTTGCTCTCGTTTTCCCATTCCTGTTTCAAACTTCTTTGAAAATTTTCTTTGCCATTTTGAGATTTTAAAAAACCTTTGGCTAATGCTAATCTAAAATGTACTTTCCTATTTGGTGCATTGATCACATTGATACTGTTGATATACGTATGTGCGTTCTAAGTCTTTGTCCTTTCATCTGTTTATCTCTTCATGACTACTTTGTAGTTAACCTTTCCTTCTTTTATGACCCTGTCATTTCCCTCAGAGCCCGCTCACCCTCTGACAGCCCCGACAGCGTCCTAAAGATGAAGCTGTGCCCCCCGCTCTCCTTCTTCCCCAACTCCTCCTCCTCCTCCCAGTCCGACCGCTCCTCCTTCGAAAAGGGCAGCCGCGGCGAGTACCAAGACCAGCGGAAACAGCTGCTGTCCAGCAACTCCCCCTCGCCCCACTACACCATGTTCGAGAGCCACCTGGGCGGGGAGGCCCCGTCGCCGGCCGCCCTGGAGTCCATCACCCGGGGCCCCGACGGACGCTTCATGGTCCAGACCCTGGCGGAGACCTCCAGCCCCTCCAGGAAGAAAGGCTCCAGGAAAGACCTCGTCCAAAACCACGTGGGAGGTTCCGCTCCGGGCAGCCATCGCGCCTCGTTCCGAGACTCCCCCAAGTCGGGCTCTCTGAGCTCGGAGAAGAACGACAGGAAGGAGACGACGCCGCTGAGCAGAGAGGGGACGCCGACCGGCCGGGCCCCCGGTTCGCCCGGCAGAGTGAGGGCCATGGCCAGGAACTTCTCCCGGCACGGCTGCTTCCAGTCGGACGACGAGCAGGGCTCCGAGGCGCTGCTGGAGCGGGTCAGCTTCTACTCGGACAACGGCGAGAAGAGGGCCTCGGAGCCGGCGCGGCGGGGCCGGGTCCCGGCCCACGTGGACGACCTCCTGCCGGGCCTCGGAGGGCGCCGGGCCCGCTTCCTGGAGAAGGACCGGGACAAGCACAGGGGTCGGCGGGCCGCGGAGGGAGAGAGCCCGCTGGCTCGCCACGCCAGCGCCCTGGTGTCCCAGCTCCACGGCGAGCTGGCCCGGGACAACCTCAGCAAGTGCCTGAAGCTGGCCCAGGAGCGGGAGGAGATGGAGAGGGAGCTGGAGAGCTACACGGCCACCCTGAAGCCGCGCTGGGTGGGCGAGAGGAACCTGCAGCGGCGCCGCTCGGACGCCAAGGCCGCCCAGCCCGACGGCCTGGTGTGGCAGCCGCAGGAGGTCGCCTTGCGGGAGAAGCCCGGCCGGCTCTCTGGCCAGACCACCACCAGAGTGTCGGACTACCGGAAAGCCTGCTACTTCGGCAGCACCAGCAGCCCCATGGACCGCCTCCCGTCCACGAGCATGCAGTGGGACATCAGTCCCGTGACCTCTGTGACGAGCCTCATCCCGATCCAGACCCCCATGGACCCCACCGGCACCAGCACCACACCCAGGGGCCAGCACCCCCCTCACACACGTGATGTCAGGGTCACCCTGGAGGACTCGCCCCCGGGTGACACCTCGGGTTCCCCGGTCACCCAGTGCACCTCCCTGTCCCTCCGCTCCGCCAGAGCCGCCACCTCCCCCAGCCCTCCTCCAGGGAGCCAAGCCCAGTCCAGGAGCCCTCCTCCGGACAGGGACCCCGCCATGCACCACAGGCTATCCCTGGTGGAGGAGCGACGGCGGGAGACGGGCGAGGCGGGGTCGGGCGGCTCTCTGAGACCCAGCAGGTCTTCTTTCGCTTACGGCACGCGAGCCCAGGACCCAGAAGGGGACAGAACCGCTTCCACGGACCGGCAGAGGGCCATGAGTCCGAGCCAGCCTTACCTGGAGTCAGTGTCTTACGGCGTGTCGGAGAGCCCCGACGCGAGCGGGGAGCGTGCCGAGGAGCGTGGGGACCCCAGCCCCTCCGGTTACTCCACGTCACCCTACAACCAGGCGGGGGCAAAGGTCAAGGAGAGGGACGAGCGGGGTGGCGGCGTCGGGGACGAGCGGCGGAGCTCGGGTTTCTCCGGCGAGCGGGAGAGGGAGGGCGTGCGAGCGCGCTCCAGGCGCAGCGACAAGTGTCTGTTCAGCGGCAACTCGCCGAGCCAGCTCTCCCCGCTGACTCTGCTGGAGGAGTCCGAGAGCGACCGCTCCGACTTCTCCGTGGCGCGGGTCTCCGAGTCCTTCAAGACCAAGCCGGCCGCGCCGCCGCCGAAAATGTCCCCGCTGCAAGCCAGCGCCATCCTGGAGTACCTGAGCCTGCCTGGCTTCATAGAGATGAGCGTGGACGAGCCCGCAGAGGACGTGTCGGAGCTCGCACTGCCCCCTGCTGTCCGGGACTCGGAACCGCAGTCGGAACGCTCCCTGGTGGGCGAGCCGGACGTGGTGCCTCGAAACTGGGTCCACGTCGAGGACGACCTCCGAACTCCGACGGCGGACTCGGGCCAACGCGGGGTTTCTCATGAGAGGGACCACATGGCTGACGTCACCGGCTCTCCACCCTCGGGACCGAAGGAGAAACCCGGGTACAGATTCTCCCTGCACGTGGAGGAAACGAACACGAGCCACAGAGCCGCAGTGCCGGACAGAACCAGGCAACAGCCGCCCGGTCCGGAGCCGAGCACCAAGCAGCTTTACTACGAACGGTCCCACTCCCTGTTCGGGCCCGCGGGCCCGGAGCGGCCGCTCTCCCGGCTGGGCTCCGACCCCGCTCAGGCGCTAGCCAGCGCGGCGAGGGGAGTGGCGGACGCGGTGTCCAGACACGCCCCGGGCTTGGTCCAGAACAGACCCTGGGTCCAGTCCATTTCCCAGCACCACACCCAGAGACCCGCGGCCTCCCAGGGCAGAGGGGGCGCCAACGCGCCCGTGCTGCGCGTCACCCAGGCCCCCGTTCCCTTCCTGAGGAAGTCCCTGAGCGTCGGCCCCTGCAGGACCCTCTCCGGCATGGGCCCGCCGCGGCCCTTCCTGAAGAAGTCCATCAGCCTGAGCTCACAGCGCTGGGAGCGCTTTGAGGGCCCGCGGCCGCACGCCTCCGACAGGTGCTACTGGGACGAGTTCTCCGACCCCGACATCCGGGTGAAGTCCTACAGTCTGGGTCGCACCCCGTCTTCCCTCCCTAGGCCCGGCCCGCCCTGGAGAGACCCGGGCCCTTTCCAGCGACCGAGCCTGGGCACTTCAGAGAGGCCTCGCCCTCCTCCCAGATCCATCCCATGCCATTCCTACCTACCCTCCTTCGTGTACCCACCGGGACAGATCCCCCGCCCGGAGCCGTTCGACCCGCGTCGGCAAGCTGCGGCCTTCCCGGAGTCCTCCCGGTGGCCCTCAGCGTCCTACCAGGACACCCTGAGGTCCGCCCAGCACAGATACTGTCCCATGGCGTCTTCCATCCCCGTGCCTCAGTACCACCACTGGCAGCAGCAGCAGCAGCAGCAGCAGCAGCAGCAACAGCAGCAGCAGCCCAGGCGAGAGAACGTGAGGCCTCCGGATCCCAGGCGAGGGCCCCCTACATCCTACCTACCCAGGGGCAACAGCTGGCCCTCCCCCTACCGACAAAGCCCCGGCCCCTACCCTCAGCCCGGGACGTCGGAGGGCCCCGGGGAGCCGGAGAGAGGGCCGGGGCCGGAGTCGAGGGACACCAGGGAGGGGAGGAGGGCCAGCTACGCCAGCCAGAGCAGCGGGCGAGGCAGCGTGGGCCTCCTCCGACACTCCCTGTCCGTCACGCCCACCCTCCCGAGCTCCCCGGAGACCACGGAGGAGAGCGAGAGGCACCGGGCGGAGACGGAGCGACGAGAGAGGAGAGCCAAAAGGTGAACCCGCGCGGCGTGGCCCGACGCCCGTTGAAACCTTCGCCTCGGTCGGCGTCACGACGTGTCAGCCTTTCAACGCTGTCCTTTCATTCTTCTTCTTCTTCTTCTTCTTCTTCTTCTTCTTCTTCTTCTTCCTCTTCTTCTTCTTCTTTTTCTTCTTCTTCTTCTTCTTCTTCTTCTTCCTCTTCTTCCTCTTCTTCTTCTTCTTCTTCTTCTTCTTCTCTCCACACCTACGACAGTGTATCCCAGTGGGCTGCCGAAAACAAACAGAACAAGCTTTTTATTTTATTCGTTTGAGTCATTTGTGATCCCTCTTGTCTTGTCCATGCTCGTGTCTGGTGACTGTACGTCTTGACCGCGTGTCTTGTGTGTCTCGTCCAATAGAAGGAACACGTCGGTCGACGAGAGTTACGAGTGGGACTCTGCCGATGCCTTTGCGGAGCCGGAGGTCCCGGAGGTCGCGGGGGTCACGGGGGTCACGGGGGTCGATTGCAAAGACGCGGCGGGGTCAGGGAAGGGCAGGGGGTTGCTTAGTTACGATCGACCCTCTTCCACCGGCGGCCTCCGGGACAAGAGGAGAAAAGGTAAGCGGAGGATCCTCATCGTTTTCTCTGCACATCCATCTATGTGGTGTTTGCTTTCGTGGACATAGTGCTTTTTGCTGCATGTCATCCTTTGATGTTTGTGCGTCGTGCGTGCCGTGGTCTGTGCTGTGTGTTGCCGTGAGCTTGGGCCGACCGTGACTCTTCCATCCACCCCACCCTGCCTACCCCCCCCCCCCTCCCTACCCCCCCCCCCCCCTCAGGCCTGTCTCCCTCAGTCAGCCCACCCGCCTCTAACCAGCCCTGCCACCACCAATACGGTCGCTCCCTGAGCCAGGAGCGCTTCCACGCGCTGCGTCTGGAGTACCAGGAGTACCGACGCGCTCAGGAATCCTCCGCGGGTCACCTCCTCCCTGCTGTGCCCGACACCGACTCGGACTCCACCTCGGCTCTCCTCTGAGTGGCCGTCCTGTCCCCGGTCCGTCCCTGACTTTACGCTGCCCCCTCCCTCTCTCTCTCTCTCTCTCTCTCTCTTTTTCTCTCTCTCTCTCTC
>JAVQJS010097708.1:0-10153 GCA_036024795.1 Galaxias rostratus
ACACACACACACACACACACACACACACACACACACACACACACACACACACACACACACACACACACACACACACACACACACACACACACACACACACACACACACAAAGTGGAGAACGTTGGGCTGAACAAACCAAAAATAATTTAAAAAAGTAAAAGTTACAACAGAAATAATAGGAGGGACACAGTGGACAGAAAAGGAGAGACAGCTCTTTGTTTGGCCTGCCAACTTTAGCCTCTTAGCAAGGGGCTTACAGAGCCCTGGCAAACAGGCTCCATTGTTGCGTAGAGAAGCAAGGCGACAGTGGAGCAGCCTGACCCAGTTTGACAGCCAGGGAGCAAGAAAAGAGAGCGCGAGAGAGAGACAGTGAGTGCGTCTACCGGTGCCATTTCATAGGCGCAACAGAGTGAGGCCCGAGATACATGGATTAATGGATTAATCAGGGTTGGGTGTGGAAACCTGTCAGATATACAACTGTAATTGGAAGAAAAAGGATAGTTTTCCTGGTCATATCACTCAGTCCCAGTCACTTTACACTCCAAATGAATATGGTTATGTAAAGGCATAACAAATCTTCCTCAGTGATAATGCCCAAGCTTGGTTTAAACGCTCAACATCCCATAATTGTACCATATCAAGATTGTGAGGCTGATCTCCTAAAACGAATGAGACAGAAAAAAGCAAATAGGGTTCCTGATTACATAATGACCCATATCTAGTTGGCTAGTCAGACAGGTATTTGCAGACCTAGTTCATTATGGACATTGTGTTCAGCAGTACTAGTCTCTTTCTTTCACCATTTTAGGGTGAAGCAGACTGGCCAAACCACAAAACAACAAAAACGTTACACCGAAAACCAAACATTCTGCACTCCTTTTGCCAAGAAACGAAAGCATTGAACTTCCCTAGCAAAGACACTATCTTAGCCAATAATGGACTAACACTCTATAATGGGCCTCGTCTAACTTAATATAATCCAGTCTCGTTTTAGGATGACCTGTACAGACAACGACTGATTTTATATCACTAAAAGGTCAACGCGGTAAAGGAGCAAAATTAGCACCGCCACCCCACACATACTAAAACACAGCAGTGCCCTTTAGAGAAGGTTGTCATTAATGTCCATTCACTCTTTAACTCGACACATTCAGACAAGACGTTGTGGAAACACAACTTACTGTAATGAGCTAGCCCAGACAGGAGCACTGATCCTTCAAGAACCGTGTTCAAACAGCAGCCCTCTCAGGAGAGGGGAAGAGTGCGCTCCTGAAGTTAAGTGTGCCGATGTCTAATGAATAGGAATGACCTACCGGGATGGCCACTGTCAGAGAGATCTGGATGCCCCCAAATGACTGAGCAAAGTGGATAGCTGTGGGCCTGAGTAAAGTGGGCTTGTGAACACAGCTGTCCAGTTAAGTCTTCATCATGACATTTTGGAGAGCAAAGGAAAGACTTTGATACATATACTATGAAATGAGCCCTCTCCCCCAGATCTGGTTATAAATGTGTCTCTTTTAGCAGTTCATTGATGAGCAGTCTAAAGGCAATGAGAGAGTTGGCAAGGATAGCAAAGCAGCCATAATTTATAGTGGATCCAACAAGTTACTTAGGATCGATATCTCCACTGGAGCAGCTCAACACGTGAAAAACAACACCACAAGAAAAAATTTAATATAAGGCATTTGCTTTAAAAGATAGGAAGCATTCTTGGGGTAGGCTGGATATAATCAGATTCTATTCATACTCCATTTCAGAGCTGTAGAAATGCAAGGAATAATCACACGATGGCATCGAAGATGGCTTAAAAACTTGGGGCCAAAGACATTTTCTAAAAGAGATAAGTTGTCATACGGGGATAATACATCTAGAGCCCAAGTAGTGTTTGTACTCGGTCCAACTTCCCTACCCAGCTACGGCCCGACACAAGCTCATAGGGTCTCATTGAAAAACACTCAATACAGCTGTTAACTTATTGCCAACCTCCTAACCATGCATGCCAATAGCAGTGGCTTAATTTAGAAGCTAGGAAATGGTGGTCTGCACAGTCCTACATCTCATTTCCAAAACTAGCCCTGTCATGATTTAACGGATAAGTCTTTCTAGACATTTTGTTTATGTTGAGTTGGGTGAAACTGGTCAGGCATAGGCAGAGTGGTAGCCTAAGAACAGGCATACACACAAATACAGTCAGAAGAGAAAAGCAAAGAGAGAACCTTCTCTGTTTCTAACCAATTTGTATGGCTGCATTAAAGTTAAATGTGTATTTGTACTAAAGACTGTCTGCTCTTTGTAAGGGAGGGCTTCTCTACCGTTACTTCATAATTAACTGGCCTGGTCTCCAGTGAATGCCTCCATTCGCCAACCTGACAGCCCGGGTCAAATACGGGGTTAAACTTGACTTTCATAATTTACAGACAACCATGAAACAGCTCACAGAGAACGGTCAGAGGTCAGCTCCCATGTTGCCTAAAGCAACTAAGCCATTATGTCTGCAGACATCTTATTTTAAATAGTCCAGATTTGTGAATTTATATTATCATATTACTAATAATTCAGTAATATCAATGACTAGGACTTCCTCTCACAAGTAATAATGCCACCAGAGCCTTGGGGATGGCAGGCTCCAAACTGAGAAGCTAGTAGGCAATGATCTGTCCCTCACGTGAAGACAAAAGGACAGTGAGATCCAACAGATTCTGAGGTTAGGATGTCTACGCCGTGGTTATTGACCTTTGAGAGGCGCCAGCCCTAATCTCTGTGGCTGCTTGGCAAAGACCTACACTGAGCCACGGAGAGCAGCGTGGCTTGCCTCATATCTCTGCCCTCGGATAATCCAGGTTCAGATGGGAATTGGTGGACACAAACACCTGTTTGACCTTAAAACAAGCAACACGCGAGCTATTTAATATCGTCTCGGAGGACTATTTATGACGCACCAGCTGAGATCAGGTGTTATTAATGGGGAGGTCTGTGGTCATGGCCCCGTGACGGTGGCATGCAGATTAGTAGCGCACCCCGGGTTGCGAGTGTGCTAGTGGGGATGGAAAGAAAATGGCTGAGCTGGAAGTCCTTTCACTGCTGGCAACGTTTTCCCCCCAGTGAGCGGCGAGGACTCCTATGTGCAGCAATTTGTTCAGTTTTCATTTACCCTGTCTCATTTAGCAGGCTCGGGAGAGACAGCTGTTGGCTTACAGGGAAAATACACTGGGTTCTTACCCAAACGCCTAAGAAGGCGGGGAAAAACTTACATACACACCATTGCAAATGAAAACCCACAAATGGACACATACACTCACTCAGACAGATCTCTTATGGGAGCAGTTTGTAACACAAAAGACATGTCGGAACAAGCGACATGGAGAGTAACCAAAGGAAGAATGAAGATGCAATTGCACATGGTAATGGAAGGCAGGACACTGTTGTGGCTCTGCATGGTGTGGTAATAGTAGACAAGAAGTCTTTCTCCACAGTAGCTTGGCTATTTTATAAAAGGAAGGCAGCAGCCACAGAGAGCTCTCCAGGCCTGTTCTGCAGGCTAATAAAGGCAATCCGTCATCTCTACGTGGCTGCTAGACTGGCGGGCAGTCGTCCAATGCTCAGCGCTAAAACACTTGTCTAAGACACGTTCAAGGCATGAGCCGACCGCTGAACTAAAATCTCTCAATCTCACTGGGACTGCGTGGCACCACGGCTAATCTGTTGCTGTCCGCTGTTCGAAGGCTCCCGAGCAGGGAGGACGCGTGTTCATTAGTGTGTAGCTCCAGCCAGCTGTGCCTCAGTGTCCGACCCTCGGCTGGCTGGCTTCTCCCCCTGCAGCTGTGTGCACAGCTCTCTGAGGTGGCATCACTTCAGAGGTTTCCCCAGGGCTAAGGAAGGGAGGGACAAAGGGAGGTGTTTTCGTGCCGAGGGTTTGGAGCACATGAACGAGGCTGCCTAAACAAACAAAGGAGCATTGCAATGGGATGGGGGAACATTCCAGCAGCCTCCACAGAACACTAGCAGAGAGCCTTTTGTGGCCCATTGTCACAAAAGTTACCCCATCAGTGCTCACAGCTGACAGTGCCTGACACTGCAAACTGCCATATGATGACTGAGGTGCGCGTCTGTGTACGAGACTGTGCGTATGTGTACGCGTATGTGTGTGTGGGTGAAATTGCACCTACCTTTTCTAGCAGGATCTTAACACAGGAGAGGTGACCCTCGTAAGTGGCAGAGAGCAGCGGAGTGATGCCATGTTTGTCTGCAGCCTGTGTGGGAGGGATCGACAGAGAGAGCGACGGTTAGCAAGAGGGAAGAAGGAAGCTTGCGATAACAAGCTCACAAGGCTTCATACCTCAGTGGATTATAGGCCTGTGTGATCCTGCTTCCTACTCAAGAGTACTCCATTCTCATTATCTGAGGAAATAACCGCTAAGAAGAAGTGCAGTTACTTCTCCCTTCCCTTTTCCTCTTATCACGTCTGTAGATTACTTGTAGCCCACTTCGCACCCACCATATTTATCAAATTCTCTTCAGGAATCAGTCGTCTTATCTGAAAGACCGGGAGAGCGCTGTGCGTTGGGAACATTGTCTGACTAGGCAGGGGCTTTTGTTAGTACACCCTATGCCTCGCTTGTCTACCTGCCGCCAGACGGATGAATGCTGCTGCATGAATGAGGGGCGCTAAGATAAGTGGGACAAAGGAGAGGATGTGCGGACATACAGCGCAAAAGTAGGTGCTCAGAAAGTTACATTCACTGGCGCAATCAATCTCATGCACACTTGGGGCTATCAGCCATTGAATAAAGGATAGCTGCCTGAGCTTGAGCTAATGCACTGAAGCAAAGCAAAGCTGGTCCGAAAGAGCTCACTGGACAGCCAGACTTGATCATGTTTGGACTTACACTCTAGGGGTGAGTGTAGGACACAGAGGTGTGGTCGAGATAAAGATCATTAAACATAAACTTGTGCACCGGGAGCTGTTCACAACAGTTGGAAAGCAAACTAATCCCCCCACCACCCTCGACCTGGACTGCAAATGCCGATATGGATGAATAGCAACATTTCTGTTGTTGTAGTGGAGGCGGACCGATGGCCTTCTCATTGCAGAACTGGAGTCAATTAACACTGAGGGGGCCCATCAGACAGAAGTGGTCTGATCGTTTTTTAGACTGATATAACGGGGGAGGGGGGGGGGGATGAAATGTCTGGACTCCAAAGGCAAATCAATGATTTTCCTGTAGGCTGTGAAAATAAGTGGATGAGGACAATAAGGTTTTGTTGTAGTGTGACATTGAATTGTTGGCGATAGGCAAATGCAATGCAAACAATGCAAGACGACGGCCCTTCATTTTCTCACTGGTTCACTTACATTGACGTCTGCTCCCTTTGCCAGCAAGAACTCAAGCATCTCGGCTTGGCCACAGTCAGCCGCATAGTGCAGGGGCTTCCTCCCTCCTTCAAGAGTCCGGTTAACATCCTCAGTCTGACAAACATGGAAGAACAGACTTATCATCAGACACATTTCACTCTTCTCTATAATTCTTGCATGAAATAGGCACATCGTTAAATAAACTAAAACCACATCTACTTTTTAGAAACGTCTTGCAGCTGTTTTAAACGACAGACCTTGTTGTTGATTTTTTGGGGGTCATTCTCCAACAAAGGTTTCCTACCGTCAAAGTGTCTGATAAAAGTTTTTATTGTACGCCTAGGAGACGCTTCTGAGATTTGACAAAAACTAGTAGACTGTTCTTATCCATGAAAAGTTAAAATACACAATCCTCTACGAGTATGGGAAATGTGCCACTATATTGTCTTTCAAATGCAATTGGTGTAGCAGGTTATTCAGTACAGGGCATGCTAAAATACACATTTAATGTAAAACTGGTTTATTACCTGGCCAAAGGGATCACTGTACAATAATTAGACATACAATTGTATTGACAGTGGATAATTTGTAAATTAAAAACACTGATACCATATTGTCCTATACTATAGTATGATGCAGAAGCTTTTGGCTTTTACCACCACAAACAGAAAAACAGGAACTTAAACCGCACACAACGTTAGGCCACATATCAAACTAAGTTATTGTTGCTAAATTTAGCCATCCTGTACCTAGCGCACAGTCACAGCCATCCTGTACCTAGTGCACAGTCAAAACCACTATTGCCATCAAGCGTGTTTGGCCTCGACCATGACTTTGGAGAGACTTAACTGTAAGTTAACACGTCAAATGCCATCATAGATGGCCGAATCTTAAAATGGTTACAGGCGTGGGCAATATTATCGTATATCCATTAACCAGTAGTTACTACTATAATAATAATAATCCATCCATCAGCAATACCACTTATCCTATGCAGGGTCGCAGGGGGCTGGACCCTATCCCAGCCGACATAGGGCGAGAGATGGGGTACACCCTGGACAAGTCGTCAGTCTATCACAGGGCTAACACATAGGGACAAACAACAACTCACGCTCACACCTACGGACAATTTAGAGACACCAATTAACCTGCACATTTGTATTTATTATAACAACTTCAATTTATGTAGCGCCTTTCTTATACACAAGGTCGCTTTACAGGGAAAATACACAGCACAAAACAGACTGAAAACAGAAGGCAGATAAAATCAATGTATGACTGCGCGTGCGTGCGCGTTTGTGTGTTGAAAGCATTGTTGAACAGGTGAGTTTTTAGGGTTGATTTGAAGTTGTCTAGAGAAGTAGCATTGCGGATTTCAGTTTGACGTTAAACAATGGATGTCCATCGTTTGCGAAGATAACTGAAAACTTCTGACCCCAGACAACTTATTTAATGCAAAAGTGTGTCATCCAACACAATATGGTCATGGGCATGATGGGTCATGACATCGGCGTCCAGGCAGCTGGCTGGCTAGCTAGCAACTGTGGCTAAAATTACTGACAACTTTACTTTCCTAGAGTTATCTAGACAGACATTAACCACTCGAAACATGTATCCTTGGCCGAAAAGACATTAACATAGTCTTTGATCCTATGGTAAGCCGAGTAATAATATTATATCTAACTATCACCTTTTGGTGTTGTGGTTGGTTGGCTCCACGTCTAGACTATGCAACCGGTAATGCCTCACACTGACCCCCACGACAAAATAACTAGTAGTGGCAGTGTGGGTGTGGACAAACGCGAGAGTTAGCAAATTTTTGCTAGCTTGATTGCTAACTTTAGCAAACAACTAAACGTATCCAGCCAGTTTATTATGCTTCACCTTCACCAGCTAGCACATGCCCACTACAGTGCACCAAGTAGCAAGGCTACACAACTAGCAAGGACAGGCCACACCAACACGGCTAACAACGTAGTTAGCTAGCTTTGTCCGGCTACTTGTTTAGCAAAGTACGTGCCCAAAGCGAGCTTTACGTCTGCAAAGGGTGTTGATGGAGACGGTGAGGTAGTTAGATTCGTTAGCAGGTTTAATAACGTTAACAACCTCCACAAGCCAAGCTAAGATGTTCAAGTCAACTACCCGGCTGCATCATTTCACGATACAGCGCATCATCACAAACTTTAGCTATCAGATCGTAACGTGCTCAGGTTCTCCTCACCTTCACCAGTAAAGCTTTAACCTCGTCCAGATCTCCATTTTTTAGGGCCCACATCAATTCTTTATCTCCCATTTTCCTGCTGTGTTGAAAGACGAGTTCAGTGTACTGAAGTGCTAACTCACTGATGATGGCTTCTTCTGGATTCAAAATGCTACTGACTGTCAAGCTCAAGTTATGTTTCAAGTTCGCTAGCGCAAAAACTCCCTGATCTGTCCAACTTTTTGCTAAATTAACGTAAAAGCCAAATATTGGCGTTAAAGCCTTTATAACATTTTTTTTATCCTACGATATTAACTAGAACGTAAGCAATAACACAACAAATAACAGTTTTACAACAAACGTGTTGAAGAAATTGTAGAAGGAACCGCCTATATCTCTTTTTTCAAAGTACATCCGATGTTTCAAACCCGGAAGCAAAAGTGCAATTATGTCCCCAAAAAGAATGAATACGTGAAATAAAAATACAAATAAAACTTCGAAAAAACATCGGCCGATCACGAGTCTGAAGAATGAGAAATATGACATCACTAACAGGTGTAGGCTGTTAATGCTCTACATTAGAGTGCTAACCATGTCTATTAAAATCTTTTTATTTAAATTTTTAGCATCAAATTACTAACCCTATTATTGCCTTGGGGTATTGGCTGTTCACATGTTCTATATTGTTCCATCTTGAATATTGATAATTATATTTTATATGTTATGTACATTTTCTACACTAAATCAAAAGTGTCCAGGTGTGTGTGTGTGTGTGTGTGCGTGTGTGCGTGTGTGTATGTGTGTGTGTGTGTGTGATTGCGTGTGTGTGTGAGTGAGTGAGTGTGTAAGTATATCAAAATCAAACCCTTTTTCCTTTCTAGTTTCTGTTTTTCATACTGTCACACCTTGGCTAACGCTGCAAACCAATCTCATGTGGTTCCTTGGGGACACCATCTAACTCATATTTTTTTGTTGACCTCGGAAAAATCTATCATTGCCCAATACAGGAATTTGTCTCTGGATTCCTTGCAAAAATAATGCTCTGACATAACTTACTGTGCTCTATATTAGGCAATAATTGTCTTGTCCCAGTACCACAAATGCGTGTACAAATATGTCAAAAGCAGTATGTCAAAAAAAATGCACGTAACAGTACATACTTTGTAAGTGCAGCCCTATGTCGGCTGGGATAGGCTCCAGCCGCAGCTAAAACTCATCGCCCTGTAGGCCTACATACGGGGCAGGCGCATATCAGTCATAAGTTAGTCATTGAAGTATCATCCCTTCACTCTCAGTCTAGTCAACCACCGTTATTACGCCTGCCCATTAACCAAACTACGCTCACAACCCAAGGCCCAGTGTTTATAGTCGGCAAGCAGTTAACAATCTTTTCCAACAGTGTGGGTATACTGACACAAATAAGACAAGTACAAGTACAAGTAGTGTATATGTATGAATACAGATAATGGCAGATACAATCCCCCTAAGCCTCTATTTACTTCAGTTTTGTAAGTGTCCCAGAAACAACTTCTCTACGTATCAACGCAGACACTTTTACATGTATCTTTGCAGCCTTATACGTGGTTACAGCCTTACATATGTATGCAAATACAATGCAATAGTATTGTCCAAATACTCCACTTTCTGTCAAAATGGATGTTTTAAAAAAGATGTCAACTAAGACGGAGGTTAGCAACAGAACATGGGCGATGCATCAATACTCATACAACCATACAATGTAGTAAGCCAGAAAAAGATTTGTGTGTCCCATAGAATGTTAAAAGCAGTAAGTCAAAATGCATGCAACCATACATGCTTTGCAAGTGCATCTGAACTACCTACCAAAAGACAAAAATATGATGTTAGACAGCAATGTTCTACTCGACTGCAAATACGTTGTCACCCACATCTCACAGAACTGATGATCTGGTATACTGCCCCATATTTGGGATTGCACCCCGCATGTGCATACACTAGGCCCAAGGGGACGTGAACAAAGGGCCCACCAAACAAATGCAGGATATGTTTCTGCTGCCTTTGCGTACATTTAAATGAAGTATATTAAGCTACAGTTTTAATTTGTCTCAGTAAACTATGAAGCTATTTGTTACAATACTACAGTATCAAGCAAAGGATTGGCGATTTCAAATTAAATTGGATATTTATGGAAATAGATTTCTTTGTGTAGTACCTCAAGAATACATTGGTAAACAAAACTTGAAAAAAACTTTGGAGATTCCTATGGTTATTTATTCTTGTCCCCACAGCATTTATGTATTCTGTTTGTTTGATTGTTTATGATTTCAGGGTTTATTTAATTTGACATGGGCAAGTATCTCAATTCAAAAATCTAATGGCCTCACAGAATTGAAAAATCTGTACCGACTGGGATTGATTTTCACTGTCAATCTCTTAATCGCAACCTACCAGTAGGATACAGAAATACCGCAGCTGAAGCAAATTTATTTTTTCAAACTCGAAGGAGGATACATTAAGATCCAGTGGAGAGGCAAAGCATCATCTGCCTCTTCAACTTTTTAATTTAAACAGTTTGACAAAAGAGAACTGCACACCCATAACAGCATTAGATCCCACTGAGA
>JAVQJS010097739.1:0-11976 GCA_036024795.1 Galaxias rostratus
ACGGACCATTTTTCTGTCAAATGTACGGCTAATCTCATTGTTTCTCACTCAACTCAGACATGCTGTATACACAGACGGATCACTGAACTCAGTTGTTCTCCCACAAGCTTAGCATGGGGAGGTGGGGGGTGCAAATTTGTGTTTGGGTTGGAACTGTAAACGTACAATGTCTGGCTGTCAAAAGGGAAATGACCCGCCAAATATACAATGCAATTGCACACACACATACACACACACATTTTCAGACAAAGAGACGGACTGTCAAAAAGACCTGACACACTGCCCCAACACGAGCCAGAAGCATAATCAGGTCTTTACACACTTGCAAGGCCAGATAGTCAATCTCTACTCGCTGTAGGCGAGCATCGGCTCCAGATGTAGCCGCTTGCAAAGCCAACACAAAGACACAATCTATTAGCTCAGTGCGCCGCGAGTCATAAAGAAAACAGGCCAGCGCTCACTCTCTCTGAGTGGTCTGCCAGTCAGTCAGTGACGCCGTCATCTCAACACCTCCGCACGGACAGTGCAGTCGAAGTGACTCTCACCACGACCTGCACTTGTTGTAAGTCAGCTCAGAGCTCATGCCCTCACACATTGGCTATAGCATCCTGCTGTAACGTGTCCGCCAACCTGTCAAAGCACCGTCAAACGTTCGCTCACTTTGTGACATTACCGTGTGATCGGTACAACTTCAGTCGGGAGAGGTGTGTCCGTTTTTTTTTTATCAACCGAGCTGGGTTAAATACTTTCAACATGTACAGTCTCCTCTGTTTGAATGGTGTTCCCAATGTGAGAGCCCAGAGGGGAAGGGGTTAAGGAATGAATTGGGGTGTGACAGGCACACGGAGAGAGAGAGAGTGCCGTCGGGGGTCAGGTCACGACCTCTGCGCGGTGACAGGCAGGTGTGTCTTCTGAAGTTTCACCTGCAAACTCTTTACTGCTTCCTGTCCA
Source organism: Galaxias rostratus (assembly GCA_036024795.1). Classification (NCBI taxonomy): domain Eukaryota; kingdom Metazoa; phylum Chordata; class Actinopteri; order Galaxiiformes; family Galaxiidae; genus Galaxias; species Galaxias rostratus. The sequence continues at coordinate 952 of JAVQJS010097739.1, forward strand.
GAGCAGGTTCATTAGTGACTCGGCAGTGCAGTTTAAACTCTGAGGCTTTCTCTAAGTGTTGCGCACAGCTAAAGTCAAACCCATGCAGGCACACATATAAAGCGGGACCGGACTGGGGGGCTGGGTTGGGAGTGTCTTATCTGAATGGATGGAGTTGTTTTGCAAACAAACCGTGTCGCTGACTCGCACAGAAAAACTTCGGAGAGTGTTGTTGACGCAGCGTGTGTGCGCGATGCTATCTCCTCTGGCTGTCGTTCCGCCGGTGTCCTCTCACGCAGCAGCGTGGGGAACAGACGTGGAGTGGGGGCGAGTGGTCTCTCCGGAACCCCGCACCACGTCCTCGCTGGGCTTGTTGGCTAATGGACTCCGACACGGCGGCCGTTTGCGCCGTCAAGGAGAGAGCCGCTGTTCTCTCAAGGTCACCCGGTGAGAACCCAGAGCGGGAAAACGGATGCCTGCAACCTGCGTTTGACACACACACACACACACACACACACACACACACACACACACACACATTCAGTTTGACGCGGGGAGCCAGAGTTGGTGTTTGCAAACAGAGCTCCTGTTTTCACGAGGTGGGGCCTCCTGTGGTTTAGTGAGGTTTTCTGGTACTTCAAAGCCAGAGTAGGACATTGGGCCAGACACAAGGCGCCTTAATAGGCTTGTTGAGGATGTGGGAATGGTCAGGGGGAACTGGATCTGACGTTAAACCTGTGTCATTATTATTGTAGCTGAGCTAGAAAGTCATAGAGCGATTAAAAGGATTTAACCTGTTGTCTGGTCATGAAAGTGATTTTGGAATATTTGAAAACTGAACAGCTCTGCATGCTCTGAGTAGTATGTGTATTCCGTGTGTATTTAGTGTATATTTAAACAAAAGTCTTCAACTTTTTTACATAGAGTAATGAATTAATATCCACAGTATATAAAGTACATCATCGATCAGTGACATATAGCCTTTTTTTCATAGGCTATTGCAATTATACAACTTAATAACATCGGTTAAATAGATGACTTTTAAAAGATTACACTATACTTGGGTAAGAAAACTTTAATTTTGGTGACCCACCCATTTCTGCCAGGAAAACCATTCACAGTGTAAGGTCAACGAATGCAGACAGATTTTAATTTTAACATATTACAGTCAGTATAAATTGTGATTTCTTTTACACTTAATCATTTTCAAAATGAATTAAGTCTGACCCACTGCCATCAGGTGTTTTGGTGGGTAACTCCTCCCCATTTTCCAAACAGCCAATTAAATGGGTCGGAAACAGGTGGCACATTGCATTGTGGCCTGGTAATCTTTACCAGTTACATTTGTCTTGCTCTAAAAAAGAATACAGAATGCGGAATGGCATCCAGGGACATTTGGCACACTCAAAATAAGCATACCACCGCATTCTCACTTTACATTGCCTTTAGCATGTCCGTGTGTATATACATGGCCGTGATTCAGAACATGTTCAGTATGCGGTGATTGAATTTCACATCATGCTGTCTGTCAAACCGAGTACTGTCTTTAGGTACTGTATATGTTCAACAACTGATCTTAATGTCTGTTAAGGACAAGCCTTCCAAAATGGATGGGTGACCAAAGTGTAAGCATAGACGGCAGCATGCTATATCCTGAGTGGAATCTAGAGTGTGCACTCTGAGAGGCCTGTAAGAATGTTGTGTGTGTGTGAAACGGTAAGTGAAGTCTGTGGCTGGCCTTGTTATTGGCCATGTTCAAGATGGGTCTTATCTCACACACACACAAACACGCATTTAACCTGCACACACCGCCACCTGTGTGTGCCGCGTCTGTGTGAAATTATTGTGCGACTTGCGTGTTTTAAGACATGCCTGCTTTATCTCAGCCAGCAGAAGTGAAAGAGTACACCGGCTCCAGTCAATGGCCCTTTCATTCTTTTTGTTCAGGCAGTGTTTGGACAACCTTTGGCAGGTGGTTGGCTGTGTTCTACCGCCTTCTATAGTCTCTTTGTGTGGCTCAATATAGTTCAACCACACTATTCAGTCAAATTTGATACTCGTTTAGGCCGGAGGACTCTGAACTCTCCCGTTTTCTTACCCGTCTTGCCATCTACATCTCTATGTCCATCTCTCGCACACTATTGGCAGGGTTTCCCTTCTGTGAGTCATGTGGAACGCTTTGTTGTTGCCAGTTGTCATGTTTGCTAATCTGTGCATTGGGTGGATTTAATTCAATGAGGTGGAATTATCTGATATCGAGCTGTCGTTATCGGGAAAAGAGCTGACGTGACTACGTGGGCAAAGTTGGATGCCATCTGCCAACGCCAATCTGTGCGGTGGTCTGCTTGGGCCAGTCGGTTGTTTAGGTGTCTGTGTGACGTGTGATCGCCTGGATCCCACTGTGAGAGAAACGGTTTAACGTGCAGGGCATCTGGCTGCCCCACTGTGCCCTCCTTCCACAGAAAACAAGTGACCTCATGTTGACGCCACAAAGTCAGTCCCTGTCTGACGGTGAGCTGAGTTGTGTTTCTGGACACGGCTGATTTAGTCTTTGACGTGTGTGTGTTGGTGTGTTACTGTACAAACATACAAAGTGTGTACGTCATTTTCAATGGTGGCTGTGCTCATGTCCACCACTCATCCTCCTCTCTGAGGCTCAGTTACTTGTGGTGGCATATAATTAGTGTACAGGACAAGTGTAATTTAGCTCCTGTTGTTTTAAGCCCCGGGACATTGCCTGTTTGTTAGTTCTGTCAGACTCTCTCTGTCCTCAGTTCCCCGTCTGTTTACAGCACCCAGTGCTTTGTCAAACCGCCACACTGGTGATCATTGGGCCAGCGCTTTAGAAACGTGTGTGTGTTTGTGATAGTTTCAGATTGTGTTTGTGGCACTGTTTTCTCAACAGCTGTTTCAGGTTAGTGGCAACCTGGGAAAAGTGTGCTTTATTCAAAAGGGGCACCGCCCTCCTCGTCCCTCCCCGTTTTCAGAACGCTGATCCCCTCGTTCAAACCAAAACATCCCCTCATACAGCCGTTAAGTCAGCTGACAGGTCTGGAGGGGGGCCAGGAGAAATTCTACCCCAGGATTGGGCCCCCGTTTTGGGCCTCTGTTGCTCCGGGATCCCCTCCAGGAGCTCCTCCCAGGGCCGGGGTTGGACCTGGGGTCGGGGTGTACTGTACTCCCAGACAAACTTCCTTTACCAAGGGTGGTTTAGATGTCAATTCTCCCACGTCCCTGTGGAGTCTTATGTCTCCAACTTCCTGGATGAGAGGAGGAGAGGGAGAGGTTATTTGTTTTATATATTTTCATTGCATATGGAGACACCATTTTGAAATAATGTCTTCATGGCCAATTTCATGAAAATGGTGGTACAGTATATGGTATATAACAGTGGCTTTCCTAGTTATTTATTTTTTCTGTATCTTTTGTATTTTATTGTCAATTTAGAAACACTGTAGAGTATTTCAGCATGACCTAAATATCGAAAAGTAATGTGCAGACCTCTCAAACATTTACAGTTGAAACTGTTGAAGACCTCCGTAAACCCAGGAAAGCTTGCGTTTGATTGAGTCTGATCCCTGTCGGGGCACGATGCCTAAAACCTGCCTTTCCAGAAGTTTGTCTGAACTCGAAGAGGACCTTTGACCCTTGTCTGGCCAGCAGGAGGATAAGTCGACGTCGTCCTAAGCCTGCGTCCTCTCCTCACCTCCTCCCCCTCCTCCTTGTTTCATCTCTCCTTCTAGGGTCTTGTGTTCTCTGACACGGTCCTCGCTTCCCGCACACGGTAATTGACGTGCTCCCAGCTGACTTCAGTCCAGGGATCCTCTCCCGGCCCGGCATGATTTCACCTCGGGAGTTCTTCTCCGAGAATCCCCCTCTGCCTTCGGTGGCATTTGCTGCCTGGGGGAGAGGTGCTGTTTAGTCTCTTGGAATTAGCTGCCGTGGGCGGGGGAGCCAAGACGACTCTCCTCTCCCGGCGGTTTGGACTAGCCGCCTCAGCAGAAGCCAGGAGAAGAGAGATGGAGCTGACGATTAACAACAACCCCCCCCCCCACCTCCGCTCTGTCTAGCCACTGGAGGACTTTGCTAAATGCACGGCCCGGCCTCTCCATCACTGTCACCGCCCCTCCGTTTTTTTCCCCCTTCTTTTCCCGTCTCATTTGCATTCTCTCTCTCTTCGGTCTCTGGGTTTGTCTTCCAATCCCTCCCTTTTTTTTCCGTCTGCTCCGGTGATGAGTCGGAAAGAAAATAACCGCTTGACCGGCAGCCTGGCGGTGTGTCATTGCCTTTTTAGTGCTTTAACTTTCCACCCAGACACAGGGCTGGGAGCATGTGCAGCATTGTCCTTGGAGGGAGCGTTCCCTGTGAGCTTTGCTTTCGCTCAAACAAAAGTCCTGCGCGGGCCGTTGGGGTGGGGCGCAGAATGCACAAACACGACCGCTGGAGGCAATGATTGTTTAAGGAGCTCTGTGTTTACCTTCGCTGACGGCACACGCTCCTTTTCAGGTCTTGCGCGAGGGGAAGACGACAGGGCAGAGCCAAAACAGCGTCTCGTGCGGGACCGCGTTTGTGTTTGTGCGTGTGTGTGTGTGTGTGTGTGTGTGTGTGTGTCCATTCCTGTCCAGCCCTGAGGCTGTTCTGTCAGGTCCATGCTTGTCAAAAGCGCAATCGGTGGCTCAGCGACTGTGGTCACTGTTGGAGGTATCACATCCCAGCCACCTTCACAGTGTGCACTCTCAGACTCACACAGACACACACACACACACACACACACACCGCCACTGAGACCTCTAGCCTGGGCTGATCCTGGTGACAGATGGAATTAGTTGTAATTATATGCTCATTAACTTCAGCTCGCTCCATAATCCCCTGTAATGCCTCAATACTTCACTGTGTGTGTGTGTGTGTGTGGGTCTGTGCGTGCATATGTACAAGTATATGTCTGCCCTGCTTTAAAACAGGCTTCCACTATTATCACACCATGTTTCATTTCCTAGTCCTCAGTGGGGGATGATCAGCGAGTAAATATTGAAAGGTAGCAGGAGAGGAAATGAACGTCTCTGTTTACCATCTACCAACAAGGAAGTTGTCTCTGTCCAGGGGACCGAAACCCTTCCGTATGTTGTGGACTTAGAACCTGTATGGACTAGTGCCGTTTCACGTAGCCGACCCAAAGCCATTCGTCTTGGCTGCCGGGTTTTCCTCACCCGCCTCCATTTTGTTCCTTATGCCGTGGCAAACGGTTCTTTCCTTTACCGATTTCGCAACTGGGCTACGTGCATTTTTCTTGAGGCGAGAAGCTCTAGTTTACCAAACAAAAAAGGCGTTCTTAAATGTACATTTAGAATCTGTCGAAACAAGTCCAAGGCGTCTATCAGAGATTTGAGATATAAGTACTGTAGCTATTTTTACTGAGAGCTAATATTTATACATTGTACAGTCTGTAAGAGGTGACTATGAGGCTTACATAGGCTGCAGTAAGTTAGGACTGGAGCTACAGGAAATACACAGTTCGATTGGCCATTCTACTAGAATATGGGCAAGTCAACGCAGTATACTGAGGATACGTTATTGGACATATTCAGTCTGTCAATCGTAATATAGTACCTGTTGTGCATACAATATCTTAGTAACAGATGGATGCTATTTTAAATGTGATATTAGAATTATTGTATAATCTACATTAGCAGCTTACTTCACTGCGCATTGAATCATCTTGGCCAGTCTGAACAATCTGTTCCACTGAATGGACACAGATTCAAGGGGGGTCAGGGGTCAGTGTTTTGGCCTTGGCCAATGACGAAAGCGCTAGCATGGGCCAATTGGGTTTGGTTTTTCATGCCCCCCCCCCCCCCCATCTCTCTGCCACACACACACACACACTCTTCACATGACTCACTGTGGTTTGCCAAGAAATCAGTTCTTAAAGCGACTCATAAAAATTCCATTTTCCTTTCGATAAACACTGTTCTGCTGTTAGTGTTGTCTGGGCCCTTAAGGGTGTTAACAATCAGATCCAAGGTGGACTGTGGCGGGTTGAGTAAGGGTCGTAAAAAGGAGCGGAGCGGAAGAGAGGATAAACGAGAGCGAAAGCACGGGCTGGACATGGAGGAGGACTGGGAGCCAGCTCTGGATGTGGGCCCTGGCTCTGTGTGGTTCTCTGGCTGTGTGTGAGCCTCTTGGCTCCTACAAATATTAGGAGGGGTGGGGGGTCGGGCCATACGGCATCTGTCACGTACGTTTCGTAGCCTTCAGAAACAATCGCGATGCCTGCGCCTTCTCAGGGCACCGAACAAACAGGGTCAGAATCCGCCGCCGAAACTGGGAGGGTGGAATGTTCTTTGTGTGTGAAAGACTGCTCTCGGTGATAGCGCGGGGTGTGTTAGTCTATTTTAGCTGCTCTGGTTTATTGGGACACAAGCAGGTGTGTCCTCTTTGTCCGTGGCCTCTGACCTCTGTCGCCTGATGTTCCGGTCCCTGATGGGGGTTCGAAGTATTTTTGGCTACCGCATGTGAGTATATTCACACATCACACGCACACACACAGATACACACACACACACACTAGTATACAGTACATGGACATTTGACAAATGTAGCTTGAATCTGCACAAACTGATGTCTCCTGGCATCTGTTGGGAGAAATCTCATTGCAGGTATGGTCCAAGGGGCCTTCCCTCCTAGGCTCTCTTCTCTTCGAGACATTTGGAGCATAGTGGGGGGTTTTCCCTCTGGAGATTTGCAGCACGTGTCCCCTCTAGCCACGGTCCCTGAGGCCCAGTGCCAGCCTGGCACCTCCCTGCTTTCCACTGGCCGGGGATGCCCTGGGGTGGCCTTGCCACTTTGGCACATCTGACTTAGCCATCTCGGGTTGTAGCATGCAACGCCGCAGGTTTAACAGGGACGGAAAGTTCTTGTCCACTTTTGGGGCTGCTCAAACACTTTCCATGCACTTGCGTGACGGGCAGCGTCCAAAATACCTTGCGGGTTAACCCTGTAACGACGGCGTGACGGGAATTGTTTCCAAAGGAAAGGCTCCCAAGGGTCAAATGTCCCATCTCAATGGAAAATCCCTTTCTCTGTGTCTTCAGCTTTCACCTTTGATACTCCAGTTCGACCACCATCTTTTCACTGCCTTTCTTCATTCACAAAGCCTTAAGTATCTCCCCATCCACGAAGCCATAGCTATCTCTCCATCTGCAAAGCCTTTGTTATCTCTCTTCACGAAGCCTTCTCTTTCTCTCCCTCCGTATCCGTCTGTTCCCATTTGTATCGGCACTCTGCGCGCCCACCTACCGAATACATCCAGTAAGCTCCCCAGCCATTTCCTTGCGGAACTCATTTAGCGCTGGCTTAGAAGGGCGCTCGTCAGCCCCGGGCAATTTCCAGAAAGAACTTTTCCGGCCGGTCAAAGTTGGATGGCTTCGTCGACATACGCGTTAGCCTTGATGCAGTTACCTCCCATCGATTAGCTCGGTTCATTTTATATCACCACTCTTTCTAAGTGGATTGAAGCGCAGTGCAACGACCGGATTTATTTAATTGGTATCAACGTGGATAGGATGGCATTTACACCAATTGTAGCATTTTCTGCTGTTGGCTCAACTCGACTTTCTAAATCTTGGTGAACTCCTATCAGGCCCTAGCTGCAAATGGGCATCTATTGATCCCCTAATCAATCTCCTTTTCTGTTTTGGAAGGAAGAAGTAAGAACTGGTGGAGGCTCAGAATTGGCCTCCTCAGCGCTTAATCATATCAGTGGTTTATTATGTTGGCCTCCACACTGGCGAGAGAGAGAGATCATCCTATATCAAACAATCAATTCACTTCTCCATGGCGGGCATGACTCCAGCTCTCCGCTCTCCGCTTTTGGCAGGACAGGCGAGGCGGCTTTGTCTCCCTCTTTGGCTTTCTCTGTCTGAAACAACTGTAGCTCTCTCTCTCCATCTCTCTCTCTCTCACTCTATTAAGCTCTGTCTTTCTCTTGGTTGCACTGATGAGTGAGGGGGGGGGTGGGGAGCGAGGGCGGAGTTATTGCGCAGGAGGACCCAGCCTTTGGCACAGGCCGTGGGTCAATCAGCTGTCTGGTCTGAATAGCCCGGGGGAACACAGAGGGTCATTAAGGAGCCCAGGCGTCCACCGAGCCACTCTCCCTGTAAGGGACAGTTTGTACGCGTCTCCTCTCGTTAAATCTGGAACGGGGAGGTGGGGGATAAACGATGGGATCCCCGAGCTAAAATAAACACTCCCTTGTTCGCGTTGTGTTTGCCCGTGTCGGAATGACAGTGAGAAAACAAACCAGTTCCAAGCCAATCCCCTTTCGCTAACAGGCGCCCTTGACTCTCCATCCCCGACCCCAGGCCGATTTGATAAAATGTCTCCCGGTAGAGTTTGGAATGGAGGCGTAGTTTCTGTCTCGGTCGGCCGTGTTAATCTCACTGGAGTTTGCGGCCGCGTCCGGAGCACGGGGAGGAAATAGTTTGTCTACGGTGGGCCTTTTTCATCGGGCCGGGCTGGAGAGCTGAAATGAGACGGGGCTTCTCTCCTGCCTTCCCCGCTCGCCAACAAAGCCCAGGCTCTCTCGGGTGTACTGAAAGGGGAGCTGGTCTTAGTTTGAAGGATGAATTGCATGAAAATATTAGCCACCCTCATCAGCATCGATCACCAGGGCAAAATGAAATCACTATTGATGCTGCTGTTGTTTCATGGAGCCTTGACCGTTTGTCACTGCCATGGCCCTTTTCATCCCAGTGCTCTGGCTCTCATGGCGAACGTAACCAGATTTCACAATGATTAGAGAGAAAACGTAGAACACGCCATTCATCCCCCACTTTATTGATCAGGCAAACAAAGTAGTGCTCCAGATTGTGTGTGTGTGTGTGTGTATGTGCACGCGCATCAAGTTGGGTATTAACCAGCTATGGGCGTGGTGAATGTGGGTGTGGGAGGGGGAGGTATGCGGCCAATTAGCACACATTAGGCTGTCACATGGAAACGGTGAGAGGGAGATTAATTCCGACACTGTGGGGCGGGAGACGTGGGCTAATCTGAGACCGTGCAATTCAGATGAAGCCGGAGCTAAAATTAGCCTGCGGAGTGCTGCAGCTGTTGTTGGACGAAGGAGGGATGAAGGAGAGAAAAACGGAGCGAGAGAAAGGTGGGGTGGGCAGGGATGGGGAGAGGGGTGCAGCTGTCTGAGGCACAGCCAACGTGAGAGATGATCTTCCAGTGAAATGAAATCCTGTGGGCGAGCCTCCACGTTCTCTCTCTCTTCCCCCCCCCCCCCAACCACACCCTACGTAGCATTGAACAGCCCTCTATTCTACTCTCCAAGCGTACCTTTTTTTTCATTCCTCTCTTTTTCTTGTCGAGCACCCTTCAACAATCGACACGCCCTCCCTCACTCAAGGGCCAACCAGCACAGTTCTATGGAGAGAAAACGAGTTGAGAGCAGAGGGTATACTGGTGAAGAGCGGGCCCGTGTCTCATTGGATTGGTGGGATGGGATCCGGTGTGGTATGGCATTCTGTCTGGACCACATGGTCTCAGACTGCCTTCCTCGTAGCAGTCAGTCTGTTCCCTTAGCTTCCACACCGAGCTGTGTCTCTCTGGACGCGAGGACAGCTTAACTTTTCAACCTTTAACTCGGAGCACACACGCGGCTTTTCATAATGACTGGCCCGAGGCCGAACGTGGCCCAGACCAGGCAGCAACCACACACACTCGCACACCCACTCGGAGCACCACGGCCGTGGAGCTTGGCCGTCTCCCTCCAGCTGGCCACAGGTTGTGTGTGTGTGTGTGTGGATGTGGGTAACACGGCCCTCTGATGCTACGCCATGCTCCTGGCGCCCGCCGCGGTTCTCCCCTCTCCTCGTTGACTGGACGAGTCCCGCTGGCACTCTTAATGAAACGCCCGCCGTAACGCCAGAGCTTTATGAGGGCCGACGACGGCCGCTGTTCCGGAAGCTTGTTATCAGGCCGACAGAGTTCATAACTACAGAAATACAGGCGCTATGAATAGTTTGAGACGCATTTCAGAGGGTCGTTTTTATGGGGGTAGCTTCTTAACCAAGCAAAGCGTTGCTTTGGTCTTTGTGCAGAATTATTTAAAATAAATAAATGGTTATATTTTGTCTGACTTTCATGCCCTGCCGGTACGGCTGACCACTGCCTGCTAGTGCGTGTGTATTTATACTCTCGTCAGTCAGTCGATTGACAGCGGACATGGTTCAGACGCTGTCACGTCCCTTTTCATGAGCCGCCTGAATTATTCATGGGAGAGGTCACGGATCAAGGAAGAACCTCTCTGGAACGCTCGGGCGGGTCAAAGATGGAGTCCACAGACACCGCAGTGGCAACAGGTTTGGGATTTTAGGGGACAAGGGAAAAGGGAGGAGGGACAAGGGGACAGGGGGATGAGGGACAGGGGGATGAGGGACAGGGGCGATGAACCACAGCACCTCTCAGAGCTGGAGCTCTCTCACACGGATGAGTTCAGACAGGACCATGAGTCATTCAGGAATGAGTGTGTGTGCGTGTGCGCTGAAACTGAGGCTCTGCAACCTGATTATGGATGGCACGACTTTCAGGGTGGGATGGTGTGTTTACCTTGTGTGTGTGTGTGTGCGCTATTGGTTTCAAGCCGAGGGGGAGCACCAGTCTGGCCCTAAAAGCCTCCAGCTCAGACAGAACGCCCCTCCGATCAGTTCATCTCCCTTTGCCCTTCGTTTGCCCTTAATCTAGTTTACACACACCAACACGACAACCGCAGTGGGACAAGGGATCCTCTTTCCTTTGTAAACGGGGGGTGGATGGGGTCATGAAGTTGTCTGATTCGCCGCTGTCCCCCCACCTCCTCTACCCCCTGCCCCGCATCAAAGTCCCCCAGGGTACGATGTGACCTAAACAGGCACCCATCCAGAAGACACACACCGCTGTCTTCCTCCCTATCACCCCCCAGTCTCATTAGCAGTGACCCGATTAGCCCCCCTCCCCCCAGATCCAGACCCCCTCCTTCCATTGTGACCCTAATAAACGTAGATG
>JAVQJS010097746.1:0-22648 GCA_036024795.1 Galaxias rostratus
CATGCTGTCATAAAAGTACGCTTTATTTAAGCATTTTTTTTCTTCAAGAAAATCGTCTTAGAATTCCGTTACATCTGCTTTTGTGCAGTACATTTTGGGACAAAACTTAACCTGTTTAACAATCTGTGCCCCCTTGTGGATTGAGAACATACTACAGTATAATAGATAATAGAATTAGCACATCCCAATGCGCAATCAAATATTACAGAAATTGATTTAAAATGTTAAGGTATCACAGATACAAGGATTAAGAACAGTTTCGTTAAATCTCCCAAAAGTTGTTCATCTGTTCCACCCACACAACTATCCAGACAATTATGCAACATAAAATGTTTGAATGTATCTTATTAAAAAAATGAAATGCGTACTCTCACAGACGAGTCTAACAGACAAGATAATAAATGTGTATCTACTATTGTTACTATATCATAATCTTTTAAAAGGCAGATAAAGTAATTTTAATAACGAGAGGAAAAATCTGTGTATATGTTTAAGAAGGGTGTTAAATTTAGTAACACATTTAAAACTTTGTGGTGCGAAGATTGGAGCTAACTTCTACCATGACAAAACAACGCACCATTGCTGATCATGTTTGAACAATAATTGTCACGACTGAAATGCAGAAAAAAAAATCTGTGGTGTACACCATACAAGAGGTCAACATGAAACACATAAAGCGTCTGTACTGTTACTTTGAAAAGACAAAACGATGAAGGAAGGGGACGAAAACATGCATGTTCAAAGGAAGCGTTTAAATACAATCCCGTTCTCCGCGTATTCAGATAATTCCAGATTGAGGCCGCAGATATAATTTGTCATATCATGGACACTTCCTGCCAGATATCATGCACAAATAAACACATACATTCCTTTTTAATAAAAAAATTGCAAAGTCATAATTTGTCATAATGTTCGTAAAATCATATTGTTATAGATAATGAGTTGTAAAGCTTCATGGTTGACCGTCATTATTGTTTGACTTGGCACTTTATAATAATTTATTTTACCAATATTACAATAAGTTAGCATTAAAGAGACAATGGATTTTCTTTACAGGGTTATAAAAAGAAAAACATAACTTTTACTTTGCAGTGACAGAACAAGAATTTACTAAATCATTGAACATCCAGAGGACATTCATTAGTCAAGGGTCTCTTTAAAATGATTGGATCACTATCATACTTTTATTAAATACAACCCATACCGAGGAACTTTCATGTATGCAGGAAAGGAGGCAGCGGGCCTGGTTAGATTCATAGCAGTTAGAAGAGAGACCCCTAGTATATTCAAACAGGCCCAGTTGGAATGGAGAGAGAATTTCAGGGCTCTGTCACAGTGGATTTTGCTACACAAAGGGTTGATGTTTACACACAAAGACATAGTTTAGCTGAGCACCACATGGCGGTCAAACACGGACTTCCTCTGTTCCTGGACCTGTCTCCTCCAGCGTTGCTGCGCGTGCTCCACTTTGTTCAGCATGTTTGGACGGGAGTGGGAACGTGACAGCACGTTGTGAGCATTTGCAAAAGGCTGCTGGTCCTTAGAAGAAGGAAAGATCGGAAAACACGAGAGAAGAGCATAGAATTATACAGCTGAACAAGCTCACAGTGTTTACCATTTGTCCAAGTGATGGGTTACCAAACACCAGTGTTGGTCTAAGCAGAGTGAAAAATAGTACACCAAAATGATAAACAACGCAGCCAACATCGATTAAGTCGGCAGTAAGATTCCAAGAGTGCCATGCACATACCCCAGTGACGTCATCATCACTTTGAATGAGCTGGGAGTGTCCGAATAGACGCCTCTTCAGCATAGGCTCCAGGAGGGTCAGATATACCATGTAGAGTAGCAGCAGGGCCAGGATAGACAGGTAAATAATGATGGTCACCTAACAAAGCAGGCAGGGGATAACAGACCCTTATCAATTCAAAAACACACAGGATAGTGATAGAACATTCATTTTACCAAAATCCAATATGAGAACTTCTTAAAACAGTATTTTAGACTGGATGTGGGCTGAGAGCCCATGTCATCATGATGTCATTGGGGTTTTTGAGAGGCCGACCGCCACTGTGCATTCCCTAAAAAGTTTAGTTGTTGTTACTGCTATAAATTCCTGGAATCTCCTTCTAGTTCACTAGAGTCTTGTCTAATTGCTTCTTCCCACAGGACTGTTAACACCCAGTTTGCAGTGTGCTGTACTAGAGTAATAAGCCCGACTTAAGATTTGTTGTTGCAATCTCATGATTGCTTGCAAACATCTGCTTGAATTTTTCAATCACAATTTTTTCCTCAGATAACCTGTGCTTTGTGTTAGCCTGTATATCTTCCGTCCTGTAACTCCCTTTGTAAAATGCGAACGTGGTATGTGTTGTCCTCTGCTCCAATGGGCTGGACATTAGCTATTGACAGCTTATGATATATTACTGATTTCAAGCACTTTAGTATGTAATTGTGGCACCAGACACTAAGGTATATCTTCCTTGAGTAAGGCTAGTCTAGCACCCAGACATTCTGTCTCTAAAATTAATGGCCCCAAAAAGGGGGGGGGGGGGGGGTTGAATCGTTCCCTACAAAATGGCAAATATAAAGCCTATTTTTTTGGATTCCATAACCACAGGTCCCTACAGATCATTTGCGCTACACTTTCCCAGTTCATTCACTGCCCTTGTTTGGCTTGTGAGACGGTTTTGGCACGCCTTACTAATCTGGTCAATCAAATCCCTGATTACCGGGGGGTAGCACATACCAGCTGACACGGGGTCTGAGGCAGAGTACACCCTGGAGAAGTAGCCAGTCAATCACAGAGCCGACACAGAGGGATAGACAACCACTCACACGCACATCTACAGGCAATTTATTCACCAATTAACCAGCATCTTTTGGGACCGTTGGAAGGAACCCACACAAAACCGGGGTGAACAAGCAAACACAACACAGAAAAGCCCTTGGGTTAGGTGGAGTTTGGCCGCCAGACAGTCTTGCTTTGAAGCAACCAGTGCTAACCACTGAGCCACTGTGTTGCCCGTACCTCCATCCGTCCATCCATTATCCGGGGCAGGGTCGGGGTGGTAGCAGACGTGGTAGTCCATGGTAGTCCTTCTCTCCAGCAACGTGTTCCAGCTTCTCCTGGGGGATCCCGAGGCATTCCCAAGCCAGATGAGATATATCATCTCTCCAGTGTGTTCTGGGTCTACCCCAGCGTCTCCTGCCAGTAGGGCATGCCTGGAAATCCTCCACTAGAAGGAGCCCAGGAGGCATCCTTATCAGATATCCGAACCACCTCATCTGGCTCCTTTTGACGTGAAGGAACAGTGGTTCTACTATTAGCTTCTGCCGGATGGCCAAGCTCTTGACCCTATCCCTAAGGCAGATCCAAGCCACCCTACAGAGGAAACTCATTTCAGCCGTTTGTACTCGCAACCTTATTCTTTCAGTCACTACCCAAAGCTCATGACCACGGGTGAGGGTTGGAACATTGACTGACTGGTAAACCACAAACTTTGTCTTTTGAATCCGCTCCCTCTTCACAACGGTCCGGTACAACGACCACAAATACTGCTGATGTTGCATCCATCGGCCTGTCAATATCACGCTAGCTTTTTCCACTTCTCATGAACAAGATCTCGAGATGCTTGAACTTCCTTCGAACTCAAAGAGAACAAACACTCCACCAGTTTCCGTCCATAGGAAAACCATGGTCTTATGATGGAGGTGCTGCCCGAGACTCCTTAAACTCCAATCCATACTGCCATCAAATGGTGGAATTGTGAAGTGTGGCTCGTAAATTTTCTCTACCTTCGTGTGGCTCTTTTTCAGTTGCTTTATTCATAGCGTTAGGTTGACCATCTTGTGTAGCCTTCTAGTATTTATTGGTTCCACCTGGGATTTTTGAAGTTTCACCAGAAGCCCAAATATCTCTTTTACACAATTGTGCCCTATTTCTCTAACTTCCTTTAAACTGTGCCTTTGAACTATTCCTTTAGCCCTATATTTATACAGTGGGCTCAACAATTACTGGCGCCTCTGACAGGCAATGCACAAACAATAGTTAAAAAATCTAAACAAGATACATATAAGAGATGAACTCAAAAATAAAAAACGTGGGAATTAACCATGATATTTCTTTTATAAAAAAAAAAAATCACGGTCTCATGATTATTGACACCCCTCACTTAGTATTTAGTGCAACCAATCTGGTTGGAAAGTCTAACTAAAGCAAATGCTCACATTTCTGGCAGAGGCAACCAGATTGTCAGCCAAGATTGGTATTGGTATTATGAATTCAGGCAATCTTAACCTTAAAAATAATCCCATGTAAATCCTAGTATTGTTTTGGCATATGGTATTTACATTAATATAAAAGGGGGCAAAATACGAAACTTTGATAATTGTTTCCCACAAGGACATATCTGGTGACTTTTATCTTTAACATGATTTTTGGTATTGGCCACTATTGAATACTTCATTCATGACTATGTGGGTTTATTTATTATATTAGCAACCCATGTTCCATGCCTGCATTTTCACATATTTTGGTCTATTCATGGCTTAAACTCCTGTTCTCAAGCACCCAGGTACACATACATTACATTGAGACTTACTTTGATGGTCCCAGAACTTCTCTCCTCATATTTGCATTCACATCGTAAACAATAGGCCTCCACATCCTTGCCATCTACCGGCATGGGTACCACAACATGTAGACAATTGCTGAGGGAACAATGTAATTTAAAAAGCATCAATGTGTGGATAAGATAGCAAGTCAATGGTAAGAATACTAGCCCAATCATATGCAACCAAATATAATAATAAGCAGTATCGTTAATTTGCTCACCAGTCTTTCAGGGATACGTTTTGGTTGTAGATCTGCCCTTGAACGTCTCTGTACGGTGGGCAGATACATTTACACCGAATGTCCTCGGAGTTCTTCAATTAAAAATAGGTCAACACGATCACGTTACCAGCGCAAGATTACATACAAAGCTTAAACTGGACGTCAAAAAACAAGCCTGGCTGCAGCATGCTAGTTCAGGTTTGAAATAAATACATCAATAAAACACCCGCAGAAAACAAGTAAAATTCGTAGCTAAACAACTTTACGTTAGGAGCTAAGTAACGCGTTGATCTAAATGTTAAGTTTTGCAATAATAATATTAAGTGATTAACTGCTAAACAATTTGTCTTGCTAACAAACAAACAAAAACGATGTAAAGACTATAAGACGATTAGCTGGCTAGCTACTTAGCTAACTAATGGTGAGCTAAAAACAATGCTACCTTAGCATTCGTCGTCTGTGTTGATATCACAATCAAGCAAACAAGCGAGAACAGCTCGAGAGAGACAACGGGTTTCATTTTATCCAACAGCATGCGATAAGGACACTCAATACAAAATGTTATATCAAATTGCAGCTATATTGCTGGGAAAGTTAAGGTATTAGCTAAGTAATGTATATGTAATTGTAGCTGTCAACAGTCTTTCCGTTTAACGTTGTTTCTCAGCGAATTCTCGATCAGCTGATGGCTTGGCACGTTTCCTGTGTTCTTTAATACTGTTCCCCAAATGCTTTCCGTAGCGGAACCACCTTTTGGTCTCTATGAAAGTCCTTTCTAGAAAGCTGCTGTTTTGTTGTGTAAATCAGATGTGACACTATCAAATTATCCGTTTTGATAACCTAACATAGAGGCTGTCAATATTTTGAAAATATGCAAAATATCCAAACCACCAAAGAATCATCTAGACTGGATAGCTGCTACCCTGCATGGTAATTCAAGGAAAGCAGTAATAAATTACCAAATATATACCAATTAAAATATAGCAATAAATAACTAACTAGTGTAGTTTATTTATTTACATGTTAGATGTACAAACATAACATTATAGTCATACATTTATTTACTAGAACCTTAGTGAAAAAAGTAATTCTGTTTTACAAAAACATTTTACATTTCTGACAATTGATCACCTCTATACCCTTTACGCTTTGAATCACCCTACTCCTTAGTATTACTTCTCTGACCTATTAGACTGAAGAGTTGTCTCTGGCAACTGTTTCTAGGTGAGCGGTTTTAGAGGGAAGAATACTAAAGCAAAATGTGTTAATTGAAAGTCTCAAGCAATGCCCTGTTATTTGGAATATCACATGTGAGAACATTTGCAAAATTACTCAATTCTGCAGGAAACATTTAGTTCAAGAGGAGATATGTCAATACTACAAATGCATCAGGAATACAATCACCTACAATACATTATCAATTCATCTAACACTTTTTACATCATATACAGAACATTCAGTCAAATAATTGCTTTTGTGGTGTCACTACATATCATGTAGTACTACAATGTTCCCTATAAAAGGAGAATTTGTGCTATATTTACTGCTTAAAATCAGCAATATTTTTCTCAACAATTCTGTTCTAAATTACGCATAATATTTATGATGTATATTATAATAAAGTACACACGGTCACTGACATTCATTACGCATCTTGTTTAGACTACCACACTTTCTTATCAAGTTACTGAAAGCTTCTTTTAGATATACAGTGATCAGTATGTGAAAGCATTCTATTGATATCAACACAAGTATAGTTCTTAACAGCATTATTTCGCATACCAACACAAATATTTATATAAGAGCAGACATCTTGGGATTTCGATCTACAACTGAGAGTTGATCATTTAAATTGTAGAAAATATACAGTACCAGTTACGGTTCGTATTTGTTGTGAGGCACATTACACACTTATCAGAAACAGCATTACAGTAAGAATCTGTCTTCTGGGCTTTGCCATAGCAGTTCAGCATATCTCTTTAAAGGTTTAAAGTTCCAAATTAGGAACGTTTCCTATTTCATGGCAAAGAAGTGGTGTATTGTGTACATTTTCCCCTGAAGAAAAAGTAATCAGACAACAAATAATACTTTTCTATTCGTCAGAGCAAAATATAAAAACGGCAGCGCCCAGCGTCTGATTGAATGACTTTATAAAATCCTGAAGCCACGGGTGGGGATGCCGTGCCTACCTAAGGACGTAGGAATCTCAGAACCTTGGAGCGAAGGAATCTGATGAAAGACTTTGGAAACATTTCTCTTGACTCTTGTGCGGTGTAGTTGAAAAAATTCTGTGGGTGAGCCAACACGTCAAACAGTGCTTTCATAAGCTTTTTGTCCTGCAAACGAAAACCACAAGAATATTTTTTTTTACTGCAAGACATTTTTCACTTCCAAGAGGGGGCAATGTAATGCTAGTAATATGAGTCTTCCCCACATAATGGATGTTTCTCTTTTCTTAAAGAACATTTAAAATCAAAGTTTATTTAAAGTAATTACATTTAAAAAATAACAAAAAATATCTTTTTACCTTGAGAATTTCCTGGTGATTCTCTGACGCATACAATCGTCCATCTCTTACGATGTCTTCTATTAGCTCCTGGTAGTCCTCTGAAATAAACATTAATCAAGGCAACATTAATTTTATTAAAATATATGAGATATGTTTGATATGTGTGTTGCGATTGCCCAATATAATGACAAAGACGCAGAAAATCTTCTTGCGTAATGAAATAATGTAATTTATGTATACGTTCTTCATATCTATTCACCACACATTTAATCTTACCATCATAGGTTACATATGGGACCTGAAATCCTTTCCCGCTGTTTCCCTCATTGGATTTGAATTGTACCCACAGCCTTTTGGAGCGAGATGTGAACGCAATGGGCCGCTCATATGTCTGGCAAGTCTCATAAGTTGTCACTGAGTTGGAAAGAGCTGTGAAAACAAAACGTTGATAATTATGACAAATTCCATATTACCACAAGTGAATAGTATCACTCTCCATTCAAATGGTTCTGTGAAGCTATCATGGTACACACTGAAACCCAGCAACTCGCATAAGCCGCAAACCGTTATGCAGTATTTCTTTTTGTCATTCCCCACATCCAGACACCTCCAGTGTAAGATTACATGACAGCACATATTACGTCTCTCTGTTTTGTGCGTTCACGAGCACACAACACAGATACATACAGCTCTTCCTCATGACCAGGTAGTCTCCACACTCATCCTCGATGGGGAGGAAAATCTCCGGCACCACGATGAGGATCCTGCGCTTGGGCGGCGGGGTGATGGTCCAAGTGCACTCGCTGTTTGCCGGGTAGTTCCCCGGGTAGTTGGGAGACTCGATATAGCCGGTGAAATCTCCCAGCTCGCCTCCACACTGCCTGTCTGCGAAGTAACAGCAGCGTGTCAAATAGTTTACGCCGCGTTGGAGCAGCAACGCTAATTACCACGAGCCGAATCACAATCCCAAAGGGGTGTGTGGGGGACGGGGGCGATGAGGGAAATAGCTGTCATGTGGGCACCGAGTAAACAGACAGCGGAGTTCTATGTCTAGCCTCTCGATTATGTTTCTGAAACGGGAACATTGGGTTGAAGACGTACCTTTGCACTGCGTGATGTGGGTGGAGCCGTCAAAGTCCGTGGTAGTGTTGCCTGGGCATGCCATGCAGTAGTTCTGGCCAAACTCCAACTGGTAGGTGCCCGTGGGACAACGGATACATCGATGGGTGCTGGTGTTATAGTAATGTCCCGGTGAACACTGAACTGCAGGAGCACAACAAACTTCAGAGATCACAGCAGTGCACATTCAACTTGTCGGCTGCAGGGGGCAGTAAAGCTCACATTAACATCAACCTTCATAAAAACTGGTTTGTCTCAGAAAACCATTTCACAAAGTAATATCAAAACCTTTTCAACAAGTGTCAAGGCCTCAGAAGTGCAAGCTTTGTGTGTTAACTTGTTACTCTGCACTGTCATCACTCCGCATCCAGACACTACACAGCATTGCAGGCCTCTGTTCACCTTTGGTCTCACACGCCTGGAATGACACAGCTCCATGGTGCTTGCTGACAAGGGAACCTCCACACGGGAAGCAAGAGGTGCGCCCCACCTCGGGCTGGTAGGTGCCCAGTGGGCAAGGCAGGCAGGGGAGGAAGCCGTTCTGGGAGTACTGGCCCGGAGGGCACTGGCCTGGGGGTAACAATAATACCATGTCTGATGAGAGACAATGGAAGAAGCTCTATCCTAATTTAGATATAAAGTGATATAATGTAACAATTTAAAGTGACTTTTCTAAGATTAAAAATATATGATATTTGTTGACATTAAACGAATCCTGTCTGGTCTTTTACATCCAAAATAATTACATTGATGTTCTAGTTCTTTCTAGCTCCGGGATTGAGTGGATTGTGAATCTTAACATGATGTTTTGAAATAAATATATTTACAATTTCAAGTGAAGGTGAAGCCAATTTTATTGTGCTAGATATTTGGCAGTCCTCTTTATCTAAAGTCTCTAAGTGCACTAGGCCATTACAGGGAGACAATATTGTGGTATGGTACAGATGTTATTGGAGTGTTTAAAAGGCAGTTATCATCCCCTGAACCACCTCCAACAGATCCCCTGAGTGACTTTCACAAACTGCCTGTCACTGAAGCAATGCCAATAGCTCTTTTTGTTTAGGCTATACACGGGAGATGGCATCTACGCAGCGCGGTCACAAACAGACAGAGATAACTGTGTTAGCAAAACCAAAACAGAGTGGCTCCCTTTTCTTGTCAGGAGTGCACTTCTTTAATTGAAATAGTCCTGAGGGATCTAAGCCCGTGCTTCCTGGTCTTTCTACAAAGCAGGATGTCTGCCTTTGAGATGTTTATCTGGACACCATTCCTTCCTACGTAGTGCAACACTCATAACAGGACGTGACAATAAAACACAAATTTAAAAGATACATTTGGAATAGATAAAACTATTAGTAAAAATGTTTTCAGGGAGCATTGTCTACAATCGTATGACAATACTATTCATAGAACAAGCCAGGAAGAACCATTTTATTATGTGAAGATAAGCTTTCATACTTCAAAAATGTTTAGTGGTGCTCATGAATTGTGAGATCATTGAATACATTACCTCCACACTGTGAGATGTTATGGGCCCCGATTGGTTTGGTGCCTCTTCTCAACTCGGGCCCAGGACAGACCTCACATGACGTGTGGCCCTCTTCGTCTTGGTACGTCCCAGGTGGACACAGAACACACCTCCGCTGCTCTTCATCATAGTACGTTCCAACAGTGCAGCTCACTGAGAGAAGGTAGAGGAAAGAGGCAGCGGGGAGTTACATAAAGATTTGGCTCAAACAGACCTTGGCACACACACACGCACTTTGACACGCACACACTCTCACACAAGCAATCACCCTGAACATAGAGGCCCAGTTTTAAGCTGTTAAAAAGGCATTGCAAATCGACATGATGCAGCAATGCAAAAAATGCGAACAAATAAGAGCACAGTGCTTCCCCTCAGCTGCCTTTGTGTCCCACATCAAACAAGCCCTAAGACTATAACAAACACAGCTCAACTCCAGGATCGAAGCTCTTCACACATCACCATAGGCACCCTCACTTCCACCTCAAGCAGACGCCGAAACAAAGTCAAAGGCAGCTCTCCTTTATTATCTCACAAGATGGCGGCAGCTTGATTATAGTCATGCATCATGTTCCCTTTTGGGTTTCACCTTTGAGAACGTGGCCTGTAATTAATTTATTTTAATTATTGCGTCTGCCTTGTGATGTCAACAAGTGCTTAAAGGGAAAATGGCACTATCGTCTCAAACCAGTGGAATCCCCTAAGTTCCTTTTGTAGTTAAAAAGAGCTGAGTTTTGTAGTAAAAAAAAGTTCATTGGAGGAGTTTCTTTTTGGGATTAAAAGCGTTGGTCCCAATGCACAAAAGCTTTAACACACAACCATTATCCATGCCTCAGCAAATAGCTAGATTTCTCCTTGAAAGAAAGAAAATTTAGTTCTCTCAAGAGCAGTTCATTTTTTCTGCCTTTTGTTTATTCTGAATGACCATGAACAGGCACCACTGCATTGTCTCCCCAGAAAGCTTTTATTTGATGGAGGGAGGGAGCAAAAGAAGAGGGAAAGAGAGTTAGAGTGAAAAAACCTTGAAGCCTTTCAAATGCAAAGATCTGATTCTATAGAGTCCTCGAATTGATGGTCCCAAAGAGGTTTAAAGGACCTTTCACCTCCATTCAGGTCCCCAGCCCTTGCCTATTTGATGACATAGGCAAACACTATGGTATCACAGTGGTAAGGAGCTGAACCCAATAAAAGGGGTCAGCCTTCTGAATCCCCCCATTCTGCCTGGCCCAATCGCTCCTCGCGCCCATCAAGCCTGGGCCCAAACAGCTGATGCTAATTGATTCCCATGGTGTTGTTGAAGTCAATTCTTCTCAGTTTAGTGGCTGGGGTCGCTCAGAGGGGCCTAGCTGGCCACAGATGAGAGAGAGGGGGGGGGGGGGCACTTAAACTGCCAACTTGAATCAACAGCATTTCCTAAACATCTCCCATGTTAAAACAAACATGCAAACATCTTGACCGCAATCTTCAAATAGACAAGACAGAGGAAGTAGCATTGACCCAATCACAACTCAAACCCCTTCACGTAGCATATGGTAATAGTGCCCACTTGTACTAATATCCAAGACGTATATATTGTTCTCTTCTTCAGAAGAGCACAATGTACATGTTAAACACACAATTCATAAGAGTTGGAAATCATAGCCGACCTTAAAAAAAAATACAAAATGAAAAAAAAGTATTTGAAATGTCGGACAATGCCCAACATTATTAGCCTGCTGTGGCAACGTTCAAAGTAAATGCAAGTAGAGAGGAGAATAAGAAAAAGGCTATTGCTATTGCTCTCTGGTGAAGCCGAGGCCATATTGTTGTTTTCTGGGGATTTCTCTCTTCCCACTGAGCCATGGAGAGTGAGGCCCAGTGGGCTTCACAATGGAGAGGGCAAACTGAAAGGACTAAACTGCACTTAGTAAGCTAAGCCAGTGGGGGAGGTGGGGACACAAAAAATATAGCCCCTCTCAAGAGCCAGGGGGTTAAGACGGCCTTTCAGTCCCCCAACAAAATGACATGTCTGCCCTCTCACCGTGTCCAACAGACAAGCCTAATATGAGGTGTGGGGGTATCAGGGCTGTAGGAGAGACATCTATTCCAAGGTTCCCTCAGCTATATTTCAGTATATGTATGAAGAGCCAAAAAATAAAATGGCACCTGTTAACATTGAAACGTTGGAACGGACAGTTGTAGGAAGATTCTCGATTGGAGACCAGCCTTTGCAGATGGTGGTCCCATCTCTCTCTTCTTCCCCAAGACCCTAAAACTCCTTGGACGCAATCAGTTCAGCTAGAGGTCTGGGGGTAAAAGGGTGGCTGAAAGTAATCTTTAGAGGCATCGCACAGCACTTTCCTCTTCTCCAACCCCCACAAGTGTCCTACAAGGAGGTTGTACTGCAAAAGCCAGTCAGGGTCCTGGGGGCCCTGAACTGGGGAGCGTGCACCGCCCTCCGCCAGATAAAACACACACTAGCCTGGGCTCTAGCTGGTGTTGACAGTGTGCCATTAAACATTGATGGACTTCTCGCTCCGCTAACAGTTGTAAAATGTGGGGCCAAAAAGACTGTGGGGCCACAGGGAGCTTGGGCCCGCCGCCGTTGCTCCGCGTGTTGGGCTCCTTCTACACCAGGGAGATGCTTGAGGATCATGGTGGTGACCAGAGAACAACAACAGCCAGTCTGTTCCCCACTCCGACCAGCTCATTACAAAACGTCTGCCCGCTATATATGGGAGTCATCTGGCCCACACCTGCGTCAAATCCAACCATTAACAAAACGTGTCTAAATATATCCTCAATGCCTGGCACGGACTGTTTCAATTACTTAGAAACATGACTATGAGGCTAGGCCGATGGGAGCGGGGAGGCGAGGCAAAACCCAGACTTCGCTAGGCTTGGTGGGGCACAAGAGGTGGGCTTGAAATGAACATTGCATGCATGAGGACTAATTGCCTAAAAAGGGAGAGCATGGTTTCGCCATGAGCTAATCACATTCCTGGTCTTTCATTCCAGGGTTTGCTACTTTCATTTCAGGTCGCTGGCTTTGCAAACAGGTGAAGCACAACAAGCAATAATGATGTGCCACAGTATTGGCAAGTAAACGCAAACACAGTAAACACAAAGCCAGTAAACAGAACATGCTTGCATTATGTAAAAAGAAACCTGGATATGGCAGTCGTAATCTGGGGTATGCACAGTGCGTCTTAAAAGGAAAGCCGGGAGAAATGGGTAGAGTGCTCACCACACTTCTGGTCCGCCAGCACCTGCCCGGGAGCACAGCGTTCAGGCAGCTCCTTGGGCTGGGCCAGCCTCTTGGCCAGCTCGTAGTTGGAGCCCCCGAAGTAGAGGTGGAACTGTTCCCGGTTGATGGACTTCCTCAGGGTGCGAATGGTCTTCTTCAGCCTCTTCTCCGAGCGCCGGCGAACACAGCCCAGGTCACAGCTCTCTGCTGAGAGAACGCACACGGTACCGTAACCGTCTCTGAAGCTGAACGCTGCACGTCTACCACACTCACACATACGGCGAGGTGTGCAGACGTACGGTTTGCCCATTCATTAAGACACAGCACATCATGTCAGAAAGGGAGTGCGTCCTGTAAACATCACCGCAGGCATCACACCACATCACACCACATTACACCACACCAGATCAGATCACACCACATCACATCACACCACAACACACAGCACCACATCACACAGAACCCCTCCCCAGGTCCTAAAGAAACCCGCCACCAAGTCAAAACAGGAGATACTTTTAACACCTCGTTTTCTAGTCACTAAAGAGAAGAAAGAAGAGGAGACGGAAGAGGAAGCGGAGCGTGACCCACTGAAGGGGGGAAAGGGTCATGGGTCACACAACAGGCAAGCAGCATTGCCGAGAGACCAACCTGTTACCTCCTCTAGGTTCACCTCCAGCTCAAACTCAGCCGTGATGGAGGAGCCTTCGTCGTCGCCCGCCCTGCGGCCGTGGCGACTCCGCAGCCGACGGCCCGAGGAGCTGCAGCGCAGGCTGACGTAGCTGAACTGCACGTTCTCCGTGAACGGCAGCTTACTGTCTGTGGACCACACCCAAAACACACGCGTGGAGGGAGGTGGGGGGAGCAGAGAAACACAAGCAATTGCATGACTCCATGACAAACCGTTTTAGGAGTTATCCACAGCTATATAAAAGGGCAGTGTGACAAATAATGAGCAACTGATTCCTGTTTATGCAGTGAACTGATATTTCCTCTCAGCCCCTTTGTTGCCTAGACCACTTAGGGGCTTGGAAGGTAATGAGAGGAGACTGGGAAAATGTCCCTTTCTTGGAAGGGATTGTGTTCTTTCAGATGACACTAAGGGATGTTAAACACCATGGCCGGAACCCTTCAGAGAAACGAAATAATCCAACAATCGGAAGTCTGTTTGATTGATGGCTGGGTCGGACCCAGCTGAAAGGCACGCTGTTGCTAATTACATTTTCCCCTGTCAACTGGCGGACAATGTGCAGTGCTGAGACATTCAAAACATTTCAAAACCACACCACTTTCCTCACAAATTTCCCTCCTATTTGGCTAACGCTCAGGTTTACTTTTCAAACAGCCCTCTGGGCTGGTTTATTTTATTGAGCTTGGAGTGTGGAATGTCAAGCACTTTCAGGTAAACTGGCATTGTTTTACAGCAGCAACGGAGTAATGAAAGCAACAGGAAACAGGGGTCATTTTACTCTGTCACGTCCATTTTAGGAAGCGCGAAGAATACACATAAGTCCAGAGTTCTCTGTACCTGAGTGGGCTGCATTGAAGCTCTCCTCAAGTCTCTCCTGACTTCGCTTTAGGTTGCACTTCCCCATGCCCGACTTAAAAGTGGCAGTGGCCTTAATACGCAGCGCACTTGACATTTCAGATCCTGCAGGAGATTGAAAGGGAGAATTATTTACAGAGACAAAGTGTCCAATGGCTTTCAGTGAGCTCAATGACCGGGCTGTTCTTAAGTTGATCTCTGCTTTTATGTGACATAAAATGTGGAAGAAAATACATGTGGGATGTTTTGTTCTGTGATGTACTTGCCCGAGCAATGGGAGTCATTGTCATTCCTTTGTGCTCCAGCTAGGCAGGGCAGAGGCATTCCACAGGTCACCGTATACGAATCTTCGGTTCCTGCAAGCACACATCAGGGGCAATGTAACAGGGGCCAACAGACAAAAGCACTCCGAAAGCAAACAGATGGCGTGCCGCAACATGACACACACTCCGGAGACAGCTGTAGCCACTCTGTACCTATTGAAGCAACCGTACTTGATCCATAGTTCATATTGACAATTCAAAGGGCCACTGACAGCCATAAGTGACTCACCACCGGTGATGTGTCCCTGGGACTGGCAGGTGAGGTAGCAGTGGTCCCCTCCCTCCTGCTTGCTGCAGTTCAATGTGGGCTTGTGGAGGGGCATCGCCGGGGCCAAACCCTCAGCCTCTACATGGAAGGACAACACACTCAGCAGGTAAAGAGGACACTTGGGTGGAACCATGGTACGCAGCGAGGAGTCGGGAAGAAGAAACGAGACGTGATCCGAGTGAAACGCTTAACAGTACAGGAGGAGGAAGTGTGATGCCCTTGGCATTACAGCCCCATATTGAGGATAATCCAAGAAACAAATAGAAAAAGAATAGAACTCAAAGTATCTCCTGTTTTAGTTCCCTTGAGTCTCAAAAAAGACACCGCAGTCTCACACCAGATAGTCAGCATCCCACTAGTAGACACAAAGACACCAACACACACACACACACACGCACACACACACACACACGCACACACACACACCGAGAAAACTGGAGAGATTGAGTGCAAGCCCCGCTGGTTAAAGGGGAAGTGTCTTACCAATACAATCCTTTTTGTTCCAGTGTAGCTTATAGCCCGGGTGGCAGTGGCACTCAAACCCTCCCATGGTGTTCTCACAGGAGTGCTCGCAGCCGCCGTTGTTCACACTGCACTCGTTGACGTCTGAAAGGAGGATGCACAGAACACGATGCTAGGATTCTACTGGTGACCAGTCCTAAAAAGGCATAGCGGCAAGGTCAGCCTGAAGGATGACCATTTTGACATCGAAATATAATACATAATCATATTCACACATCTGTCGCTTAGACTTTGTCTCCATTACAGGCATTAATTTCACATAAAAACATAACATTCAAGGCACCGGAGCACAAGTGAATGGAATGGCATGGAGAGCGGTCTTTTCTAGAACACCCTTGCCGCCTCGGTTTCTGAAGTGTCTCACCTCCACAGTGAGCCAGTCCGTACAGGGTGTAGCCTTTGTGGCACACGCACTCAAAACCACCGGCGGAGTTCACACACGTGTGACCACACGTTCTCTCAAAGTAGCACTCATCTATATCTGCAATCAGGGACAGGGGGAGGGTAGATGACAGTGGGGAAGACACTGGTTTATTAGACTCGTCACAAGGAGGGCAGTCTGTCATGACAAACGTGGATTCACTTCCTCACAGGCTTGACCTCGACATCTGTGGGGGTCAGAGCGGTACGAGTCTGTCCCGCTGTCTGCGTCCACAAAAGAGAGGGGTGCAACAGGATTCCCCTGAGTTATGGCTGCAGTTGTTGATCAGAAAACAGATCTGGGGGCTTTGTGTGGATGTGGTCAGAATGGTGACGTGTTAAAGATCTTAAAAGCTCCTAGCAAGTCCACACCGGAAAATGTCCCACCCTGCCTTATGTCCCTCCACAGCTACACAAATACCTACACTGTGTTTCCAATTCCTCTCAACCACTCACTCGTACATTGGGTTGTTACTTATGATTATGACAACACAACTACAAATATACATCCAGTACTTGGTCATCTCTCCTAACTACCTTGGCAAGTGTGCTCGTCCGTAAGCAGCTTGAAGCCCCGTCTGCAGTTGCACTCGAAGCTGCCAATGGTGTTCTTACAGAAATGGTCACAACCGCCGTTGTTCATGTCGCACTCATCGATGTCTGTGGGGAAAAGGCATCAAACGTCAGGCTTCAAAGTGTGAAGTGGCAGACGCAAAGCACAGAGCTCAAACAGAAAGCAAATGGCCTTTTAACACCACAGAACAAACCTACGCCATCAAGGACCACATTGCTCCTGTTAATTTTGTAGTAACTTGCGTTAACCGGTCTAACCCAGTTCAATCTGGATCAGTTATGCGCTGTGGTGTGACAAGGGCACATGGATGGAGGCCATTGGTGGACTGTGGAGTCTCTAACCTTTGCATGACTTCCCATCGGGCTGGAGAGTGAAGCCGACCGGGCAGCTGCAGCGCACACCTGTGGATGTGTCCTTGCAGGTGCAGTCACAGCCTCCATTGTTCACTGCACAGGTCTCTGTATGGATAGAAACACAGGGTTAATTTACCCTGCTGGAGAAAGAATTGTTCACAAATGCAAACCCCATAGAAATCTACTATGCTATCTCCATCTTTTCATACTCCAGCATTTGCATTAAGTGCTGTCCCTAACCCTAACAAAACTTCAGGGAAAATGGTGTGGAAAACCTAACCAGAAGCTTTCCCAGCGTTATAGTTTTCACTACAGACACGCATTGCGTGGACATCGCTATCAACCAAGTTCCACAAAAACAGAGAATCCAGATTGTCACTAGGCGTAAACTCAACTGGGGCAACGCAAGTTGACAGAGCTAACACAACAAAAGCATAGGCAAGCCTGTTGCTATGTCTTTCCCAAATCGGAAAGGAAAACATGTGAAATCTGCCACACTGTCACAACCGTGAGTGAGAGAGTGCGGGTCCTTAGTCATTTCACAGTTTGCTCCAAAAGCGAGAGGAATGCCTGGGTTTACTGGGCCCACTGCCCTTTGAAAACCCCCGTTCCCATCAGCGCTGCCCTGCACTCCAGCCATTCAAATAGTCTTCCCGACTCAACATGCAGAAGGTTAAGCTTGTGCAGATGTGTGTAAGAACCCAAACTGAAATGTTACCCATGAGCAGCCTGCGTTTGACCCGTTTGTCAACTTCGGCAAAGGACGTTGCATTGTGATCTGTAGAATCAGGAGTGGCCTCATCCCGCTCTGAAACACAAACACAGGCTAGAATGAGTGAACAGCCACATGTGCGCGCACACACAACTACTGTGCCGGTAGAGTTGGTCTTAGTGTGGTCCTAGCAGTCCTAGTGTTTGAGGCCGTCCCTGTAAATAGGTGGCTGTGAAGAGGTGTGTTCGCTGGGTGTTTTTGTCTGGGTTTCTCCTTTGTAGCCACCAGCATGTTTACACGTGTGGCATGCAGGCAGCAACACTGCCTCTGTGTGTGGCGGAGAGTGGAGGAGATTAAATGGGGAGATGGGTCGAGACTCAGGCCTGGACCACACACAAACTGTCGCTGGAGGAGCAGACACGGCTAGCTGCTATCTGATGGCCGATCCTATCGTGTGCATATCCGCCATACAGGCAGGCAGGGGAGCTTCAAACACACAGACTGAAGCCGAAGTGGATAGCCCTTTCTGTGCCGGGTGGCTACCATGTTAAGGCCAAATGGGTTGAGTTTAAAGCAGCTACAGGTGAGTCCACAGTATAAACAGTGCAATAACAGAACAGAGGCGGGTCTGGGGGGGCAACCATGATGGAGATGTAAAATGAGAGGTTGTGTTCAGATCGACAATGACATAGGTGAGCAGGGCTGTGCTTCCCAGAAAGACTGTGTCAGATGGACGAGGCGCTGAGTCGGCTCTTACCTACACAGGACCTGGCGTCAGGCTGCAGGGTGTACCTGACGTGACACCTGCACACGGGGCCCTGCTCCGCGTCCTCACATGTGTGCTGACAGCCGCCATTACCGTGGTTACAGGTCACTGTTGGGCCAACACAGGGGGCAGGGGAGTAAGTTCCATGCAATTCAATGCGAAGTGTGGGAACAGCAGCTATGTGTGCGTGTGCGCGGGTGGTTGCGTGTGCGTGTGAGTGTGAGGTGAGCAGCGTATTTGTCGACGTACAGATGCAGCCTCGCTGATTCCTGGCCAGCTCAAAGCCTGGGCGGCACTCGCATGCCACGCCCCCCTTGGGCGTCTCCTTGCAGATGTGGGCACAGCCGTGCTCCTTGTTCATACAGCTGAGGCCCTCTGGGAGGAGGAGCAGACAGAGGCACTGTGAAACCCAGCCACAGCCAAACAACAGGTGAACCACCACGTCACTAGGTAGTCAACTGTACAATAGTCCATTCATTACAACATATAGATTGGCCATAATTAGCAAAAAGGTACACCCTGTATCAGGAAAATTGACAGACAGTAAGCTAACACAGTGACAATTTTCATTGTCAGTCATTGTCTTTTTGTGCAACTTCAGACATGCACTGCTCCCATATCTATTCTAATAACATCCTCTACATGATCAGGTTAATGTCCTTCAAACCACTGTGCCGCTGGGAGGCCTAGTAAAGGCTTGGACATCCAGGTAGAATTCAGCCAGCTTCACTGAAGGGAAACCCAATGATGTGGTGAGCACAGTTTGGAGTTTGCAGCTGCGCACAATGATAATAGTAATAAGAACACAATAATAGTGCTTGTGGCTGAGAGGCTGAAGGAACCACAGAAAAACCGTAGCTTCATTGTCATCCCCGACAGAGGCCAGAATAGGGCAAAGTGTTGCCGTTATGAACTTAATTTGTCCCAGGGAACACAGGGCTTCTTTTCCCACAGCACAGGCTGTTTACATGCCTCCCTGCTCCACAGAATGCCTGGGAGAGGAGACCCCCACTTATAAGGCTGTCACTCTGCTTTGTGCTGTCAATCACCACTGTTGTCTGTTAACATTTCAGAATTAGCAGCATCATTCTCTGCCATGTCCCTTGGACGGAGTAATACATTTGATGAAAAAGCAAGATCAGGTATACATAAATAGAGTGCACAGGGAAAGTTTTCACAGCACCACAGATTTTCCACCTTTTGTTGTTTTATGGCTTCATTCAAAAATCTTTTTTTTTAAATCCCTAAAAATTCCACTCATAATACATCAAAATGACAATGTGAAAAAAGTTATTTCTTTCAAGATGTTTTTGCGTATTCATTCAAAGTAAATAATGAGTTAATCACGTGTACAAGTATTCACAGCCTTTGCCATGAAGGTCACAATTTAGCGCAGGTGCATACTGTTTCCAATATTGATCCTCAAGATGTTTCAACAGCTTATCTGGAGTTTACCTGTGGTAAATTCATCCATCCATCCATCCATTATCAGAACCGCTTATTCTATGCAGGGTCACAGGGGGAGCTGGAGCCTATCCCAGCTGACTTTGGGCGAGAGGCGGGGTACACACTGGACAGATCGCCAATCCATCGCAGGGCTAACACATAGACATCCTCTGTGGAGAGGGAGCCAGAGCCCCGACTTGAATCTGAACATTTCTGGAGTGATCAGAAAATGGCTGTGCATCAACACTTCCTATCCAACATGATGGAGGTTGAGAGGTGCTGCAAAGAGCAATGGGCGAAACTGCCCAAAGATAGGTGTGCCAAACTTGTGGCATCATATTCTAAATTAGTTGCGGCTGTAATTGCTGTCAAAGGTGCATCAAGAAAGTTTTCCAAAGGCTGTGAATATCTATGTAAATGTGATTTTTTGGTTATTTATTGTAATACTTTTGCTGAAATCTCCCAAAAACTTAATTCACATTGTCATTTTGGTGTATTGTGTGTGGATTTTTTTTAAACATTTTGGAACAAGGCTGTAATATAACAAAATGTGGAAAAAGTTTAGTGCCGTGAATACTCTTTGGATGTACTGTAAACTCAAATGCAACCCCATAGATAACAAATGCACACACGCACACAGACATACATTTACAAAAACACACCCACAAAATATTATAATGACCGTTTAGGTTGCTAGTTCAATATTTTTGATTAAAAAGGTCCCACAACAGAGCTCGTTCCCTAAAGACAACATAATCCTGGCAGGAGACACTCCTACTTCAGATTTCAGAGAAGTCATTGTGTTATGAAATTCACAGTCCAGTAGGCTCTGAAGACACTATGTTGGGGCATAAGAGAGGTCGCTCACGAGGCAGGTATGGTGGGAAGGTGGTGGTGACACTCACCCACAGAGCGGTGGATGCATGTGTGCTGGTTGTCACTGAGGAAGAAGCCATCTTTGCAACGACACTCATAGCTCCCCATGGTGTTGACACATGTATGTTGGCACCCTCCATTGTTAAACACACACTCGTCCACATCTGCAGGATGGGAGGGAGAACCATTGTATTATTTCGTAGGGCCATGCGCTGCACATACTTTTTAAAATGCTCCCAATGAATCCAATACAATACCTAACCACTGCACAAAGTTATTAGAAATGCCATCATCAGTAAGTAAGCAACAGCTACAAATCACAATTTCTGTACCATCAATAGGAATCTCTAATAGAGATCCTTCTGGAATCTACCGTAGTTGTAGCTACTTTAAATACTAGAGCTGAGCTTTTTGCATTGTGTATAGTCAATCATTGTGAACCCATTTATAAGTTATCTTACCAAGGCAATTATGTCCGTCATGGGCTAAATTGAATCCATCATAACAAGTGCAGCGGTAATTTCCTGGTAAGTTGTTACATTCGTGTACACAGCCACCATTGTATTCAATATCGCACTCATCAGTGTCTACGAAACAGGACACAAGGTTAATAAACATTTTCAATTATTCCATTCAAACTGGTCAATCTAAATAAACACATATGGCCGTACTCAGTAATACAGAAAATGATCAAAAACCGAGAGACTTGGAAGACGAAGGAATGTGTTTCCATGATAAAGAGATATTCACCCTACCTTCACAATGTTCCCCATCTCCTTTATAGCCTGCTTTACACGTGCACTTGTAAGAGCCTTGGGTATTTTGACAAATAGCATCAATGTGACAACCGTCACTTCCCTCTGCGCATTGATCTATATTTAATATAATTGAGAAAAGTTTATATACCCTTTGAAACAATTCACAGCCGACAACTAAAGTATGGCGCATAGCCTTCATCGTAATCTTCATTCTAATTTGAATAGCGTTTCGGATAATCTTTATATTGAATTGTATATAAGAAGTATAAAATCTATGGTCGGGAAATATCGCTTTAGAAATAAATAGATTGCATTTAGCGTAAGTTCAAGCAGGTGACTGAAAAGTAAAATAATAAGTGAAAATTGTTCGTGTATTTCGAAACATATAAGCTATTTTGAAATTAAAAGCATTAGAGCTGGGGGGAAACAAGAGCGCAGTAGACAGCGCAGTTTCATGCGTGCGTAAAAACAATCGTTGAAACTGAAAAAAAACTTGACCTACCTCGGTTCTCGTGAAAAGCGCCGCTTTGGCAAGTATTTAACAGGAGCAAAAACAAACAAATATGCTTTCCAATACAAATAACTCCCATGGTGATATGGTCCAAGTTTAGAGGTTTCCTCAAAAGAACGCGTTTGCACTGAAGTCGTGACCGAGTGTCCGCCTCATTTTCATTCTAGCCTGTCAATCGACTTCACGAGGGTCATAGGAAAGAGAAAGGATTGCTGTGTGCGTCTGTGTGTGCCGATCTGTCTATGTGTGTGTGTGTGTGTGTGTGTGTGTGTGTGTGTGTGTGTGTGTGTGTGTGTGTGTGAGAGAGAGAGAGAGAGAGAGAGAGAGAGAGAGAGAGAGAGAGAGAGAGAGAGAGAGAGT
>JAVQJS010097756.1:0-10016 GCA_036024795.1 Galaxias rostratus
TTCGTACAGAAAAGACTCACACACAGTGTGTGTATTTTTACCTCCACCGAACCCCTGAGACTGACTCACCGAACCCCTGGGGTTCGATCGAACCCAGGTTAAGAACCACTGCTCTAGAAAGACCAGAATCGACCCTGGCGTTTGAGGTGTCCGATTGGATTACGATCTTCCCACTCTGTCCCCCCCCCTTCCCCTCCCAGGCAAGGAGCCGTCTCTGATCTTCACCAACCGCCGAGACATCCGGCGCCTGGGCCTGGAGCGGAGGGAGTACACCCAGATTGTGGAACAGCAGAGGAACACGGTGGCGCTGGACGCCGACTTCACACAGCAGAGGATCTTCTGGGCCGACCTGGGACAGAAGGCCATCTACAGGTGACCACACATCTCATGGTGCCCCGTATTCTATAGCTGAGACGCAATGGCATCTGCAAGGGACTACGTATTGCACCATGCCTATATTGCTGAGACATTAAGGCGTATGACTGGGACATTTATCTTAGGATAAAAAAATGCACCCTCATAAGATTGACTTCACTAGATGATAAAAGGGGCTATAGAAACTACAGAATGAACCAGTATGACTTCCCTCACCATATCCTCTCTAGCATGGCACTAGACAAGCGGGGGGACGTGGGCAGCCACACCACTGTGATCGACAACGTTCAGACCCCGGTGGGCATCGCTGTCGACTGGATCTATAAGAACATGTACTGGTCGGACCTGGGCACCAAAACCATCGCCGTGTCCAACTTCAACGGCACCAAGCACAAAGTCCTGTTCGGCAGCGGCCTGAAGGAGCCGGCATCCATCGCGGTCGACCCACTTTCTGGGTGAGGACCAGTCTTAGCTGGAGAGACTTTGTCATTGTTACGAATGAAGTCCCCCCCCTCCCCCCCCCCGAATGTGTGAGCTCTAACAAGACTTGTTTTGAATTTAATGACAAAGAAGCGGCACACTTTGGTGGACGAAGAAAAAAAAATCCAGTATCAAAGCATATGGCGCTAGCCGTCGTGAGGGACTTGATCCCTGATTGTTGTTTCATTTGAACAACAATTCTTTGTTACTACCCCTGAGGTGTGATTGGTCAAGCATTGGGTGGCTTTCACTTACTGGTGCTCGAAAATGAACTACTCTAGTTTTTCTACTGACTGTGGACAGTTATTTCGTGTTAAGGGGCCCTTGTCTAGTGCTAAAATTGCTTTGACCCAATAACATTGTGTGTGTGGTTGTGTTACAAAGTGTTTTGGTCCTGCAATGTTCCAATGTGTCCCTGTCTTCTGGTCCCGTAGATTCCTGTACTGGTCGGATTGGGGGGAGCCGGCTAAGATTGAGAAGTCTGGGATGAACGGAGTGGACCGACAGACTCTGGTGGACACAGACATACAGTGGCCCAACGGCATCACCCTTGGTAGGAGGAGCACCCTTTACACAGGCCTCCCACACACAGCCGGCCCCTCAATACATCCTCCCCTCCACTTCCTTTTCTGTCTTTTTTTGCTTCCCTTTCTTCCTCCTTTTTCCCCCCGCTTATCACACTCCTTCCTCTATTTTTACTTCTCTTCAGTCTCTTTGACCTTTTTTATTTGACTCATGAATCGATGTGAAACTGGGCCACACATGCTGTAAATAATCTCCCCCCCCCCCCCGGCAGACCTGATTAAGGGCCGGCTGTACTGGGTGGACTCCAAACTGCACATGCTCTGTAGTGTGGACCTGAACGGGGACAACCGCAGGAAGGTGCTGCAGTCTGCCGACTACCTGGCCCACCCCATGGCGCTCACCGTGTTTGAGGTGAGGGTGGGCTCACACCAACCCGTTGTCTACTTGATAGAGCCAACGCTTTTCACTCTGTAGTTAAAACTACTGAATAGTAGTAGCAACGGGTGTGGTTTTTGATTTTAATAATCATGAACAATCCTTCAACTCTGAACAGGACCGGGTGTTCTGGACCGACGGGGAGAACGACGCCATCTACGGAGCGAACAAGTTCACAGGGTCTGACGTGGTGACGCTGGCCAGCAACCTGAACGAACCCCAGGACATCATCGTGTACCACGAGCTCATCCAGCTGTCTGGTGAGTGTGGCCACGGAACCACAAAGCATCATCGTGCACCACGAGCTCATCCAGCTGTCTGGTGAGTGTGGCCACGGAACCACAAAGCATCATGGTGCACCACAAAGTCCACCAGCTGTCTGGTGAGGGGAAGATGATGGGCTTCCAACGGGACTGGAAGTCTGGCCATGCCGGGCTGTTTCATGTTCCCTCCATGTAGGGTTACACTGTTTAAAGGGCGAGTCGGTTAACACTTAATTTCTACCACATCCAACCTGTCTGTGGTGCTCCGGACATAGGGAGACAAACGACTGTTCCACTAAATATGCTCTCTGCTAGCCCAGCTAATCCTAATCATGTGTTCTTTTGACAAATGTAGTCTATTCATATAATTTGCACTATACAGGAATACAATAGACGTGATCGTACTAGGTTCAAGGTTTTTTATTGTCATATGCATAACCTTTACAGAGGCAAAGTATGCAATGAAATTCTTGTCTCTTCGACCCCTAACGCTAATGCAGACATTAATAGAATATAACAAAATAGGACAATAAAATCTAATGTAGAATAAAATCTAATACAAACTATACAACTATAAGTTATAAAGATGACTGGTGTATGGGGTACTAAGGTGACAGAGTCCGTATAAAGTGACAGTAGAACTACTACTAGTCATAACTGCGTTGTGTTCTTTCACACCCAATGATTGTATGCTCTTCAGCTCTGCCTCTGTTCTGCGTCTGCAGGTACCAACTGGTGCAGCGAAAAGGGGGAGAACGGAGGCTGTAGCTACATGTGTCTGCCGGCCCCGCAGATCAACAAGCACTCGCCCAAGTTCACGTGCGTTTGTCCCCAGAGACAGGAGCTCTCTGCGGACGGACTGCGCTGCAAGCCGGGTGTGTTGGACAGAGTTGGCCATGAACAAGTGTTCAGTGCACAAAACCTATATATGCATTGGGGTTGTCCCGTTGTGTTACACCACGAGATCCCCCCCCCCCCCCCTTTCAGCTGCCCACAAAAAGGGTTCAACTTTGTATTCCACTTTCAATCACCACTTGAATTTGTATGTCCTTTGTATGCAGTTTGTCTTGTAAACGCATTGCCCTGTTGAAAGCTGACAGCTGTATCAAGGCAGGGTCCGTGTCCAATCCCCTTTTTCTCTTCCTTTCTTTATCTGTCTCCCATGCATCTTTTATCTAATGCCGCCGCTAAAAAGGCCTAGCCTGCTCCACACTCTGCTTTCAATGTCTTTTCCTCTCCTCTGGCCCATATTCCGTAGTGTTTACGGAGTCCACAGATGCCACCAGCTTTCACACGCTCTCTGGAGACTGAATGTATGTCCCCGGGGGCGCGCGCGCGCGTGTGTGTGTGTGTGTGTGTGTGTGTGTGTGTGTGTGGTGTGTGAACACTACAAGCTTGAGCACCCTACCTCTAAGCAGTGATCCGGCCCGAGGCTGGATTTCTCCGCTAAACCCCCTGACCTGAACCCCCTCCACCCCCCACCACATTTCTCCCATTTAGGTGCCTCCCCATTTGGACGGGTACCCTGGGGGTGGATAGATGGCCGTGTCTCGATTCTCCAGGCTTCCCTTACTTAGTTTACAGACTTTCCATGGGCACCTGGGTTACACCAAACTCAATTTTTGTTTTTGTTGAGAGGAGTTGACAAGTGTATAAAATCTAGAAGTGTTGAGATTAGGCCCAGCCACAGACAGTCATGTGTTTCAGGTTGTTTTTTTTTGCCCTGGATGAAGGTGGATAAAGGGCTAATCCTGTTAGAGTGGGAGGGTGGGGGGACAAAGATCCCACCCGGGCTTATTCAACATCAATTAACATCCACCACCTCCTGGATTCATTCACTTCAGACCCCATTGTGTGGGAAAAGGCTGTCGCTTTGATTTCAGAGCAGAGATTTCCCTATGGGAAGTTGCATGAATGCAATGAAAATGCATGATTAAAATGTTCTGCTTTTAAATCAAATGCCATATATATATATATATATCTTCTCTCCATGCGTCATCTCAAATCACAATCTGCTTGTGCGATAGTTCACAGCTCAATTTTGGCCCTTACATTTTATCATCTGCAATCATTTGCAATCGTGTTTGCACTCTTTGCTAACTGACCAGGAGAGGGTGCTGTAGTACTCTAGTTTGGCTTGTGTTACTTCTAAAATCTCAGTCCCCTGAGATTCCTGGTCAGGAGTGCTTAAACAATCTTTCTTTACATGTAAAATTGGCTTTAGATGATTTTACATTGTGCTCCTGATCCAATATGTCTTTGTCATGTTCCTAGGTTCCTGTCTGACCTTGTCTGCTTTGAATGGCTTGTCTATGCTACGTATCGTTTCATCCCCATGGGGCTGATAGGAGGCGTCTCTTCCTTTTTTTGTCCCCTGATAGAACTCTGATTTAGAAAGATGGCAGCATATGATTTTATGATTTTTTTTTTTCGTTTGCTGTTGTCTCAA
Source organism: Galaxias rostratus (assembly GCA_036024795.1). NCBI lineage: Eukaryota > Metazoa > Chordata > Actinopteri > Galaxiiformes > Galaxiidae > Galaxias > Galaxias rostratus. The sequence continues at coordinate 4,528 of JAVQJS010097756.1, forward strand.
GCATGACGTTTTGTTTCCTTACGACAGTGCCATCTTCTACTCCCTTTAAGGATGATGGGAATGTGCTTACACAGCCACCCCCAGGTAATACCATTGCTTGTCCGCTGCTGGCAGGGGTTTCCAAGGATGATGCTGATGTAGAACCACTCAAGGCACATTCCAAAGTAGTGTGTAGATTGCGAACAGGCAAATTGTCTGATTCATTTTATCTTAGATAATGCCCTGCTATTAGTCTGGATTACAACACATTATGCTAGGGAACATTTAAGCCTGTATTAACCTGGGCGCTGTGCTTGCTACCATGGCTATGAAGTTGTCAGGCATCCATACCGTCATACGATGCATTTTGGCTTTTGCTCTTGCTACCACCACGATAGAGAGGGTATGTCTTGTGGCTCTCATTAGGAGTGTGACCCCCCCCCCCCTCCTTTCAGTCCACATCTGGTCTAACTACAAACTTTATTTTCGGTCCGTGAACCTGCTCATCATGTGTTCATGTTCACCCCATGTATGTTCATGGAGTAATAAGTCAACAGAGTTTGCATGTACAGTGTGGCATGCATGCATTGTATTCATTCAGTGGATTGTTAAATCATCAGTGCTCTTATGTTTTTTTTTTTTTTTTGGGTCAAGGTCACTGACGTGATCAATTGTCGTCTTCTCGCGCCAGCAAGTTTTAGCAGCTTTTCATCTGAGCTTTTGATTCAGGCACAGCTCTGCCAAATGTTTCAGCTGCACCTGTTTCAACTGTTAAGGCTTAAAGAGTGTGTGCGCGCACACACACACACACACCTCCCTGATGTTACAAAGTCAAATTGTGACCTCAATATTGGCAGCAGGAGTTGAAATTATTTAATCAAGGGGTTTAACTCCAGTCTGTGGCGTCAGTTAGCCAAGGTCATCTCCCTCCATTTCCCCACAACAGGCTGTCCACCTCTATAGCTGCTACAAGCTGACAGAGAGGACTCGACATGAGTGAGTGCAAGGTTTTAATCAATAAGGGTTCCAGTCATGTCAGAAAGCCACCAGCCCTGACCAGCTCGCTGCTTATTAGATTCGTATAACAAGTCAGTGACGCCATCAATCACAGGCCACTCTTCACTGCCCGCTGTTATGTGCCACCTCAAGCTGCACTCGTTAGGTTTATTTTAGATTCAGTCAGAGTTTACAATAGCACGACCTCTTCCCCATTTCACATTCAAATTGGTTTCTTACATACAGGGCTTTCTGGAGAACATCTTTATCTTTTTGGTTTGTTTGAATTGTTGGATCGATACTAATCCACACTTTTGTATTGCAGAAGCCAACTTGAGCACGTCCATCCACGAGGTCAACTCGTCAGCTAGAGGTTCTGCAGTAGCTTGGGCCATCCTTCCTGTCTGTATGTACCGCACACGCACACGCACACACACACACACACACACACATTTTTGCACAAATCATAAATTCAACCTTCACACATACAAATGTGGTGTATCTTTGTTAGAACACCGTAAAGACTTGCTGTCTCTGTCTCAGTGCTTTTGGCCATGGCGGCAGCAGGCGGTTACCTCATGTGGAGGAACTGGCAGTCGAAGAACCAGAAGAGCATGAACTTTGACAACCCCGTCTACCTGAAGACCACTGAAGAAGACCTCAACATTGACATCACCAGACACCACGGCTCCAACGTGGGACACACGTACCCGGCGGTACGCACGCACACACACACACAAACACACACAACGTATGTTTTCATCTTGTAATCATCTCAAACATACCCCCCCTCTCTCTCTAGATATCCGTGGTGAACACAGATGATGATCTGTCCTAACAGAGTTCCCAACACTCCCAGCGGTTTACTGCACCGGGTTCCCGTGCCAATAGCTGCCTGTGCAGCAGCCCGACTCTTAAGACCACATGCCTTCTTGAGTGTGTTACGTCGTCGTCTTTTGAGGGGTTAACTCTCTGCTATCGATGTGAATCGTTTAATGAAATAAGTGTCCCAACTCTTTCACACAAATAGGAGATGTGTTTCAGGGATTTGGGAACAATGCCTACATTTATATTTCCTTTCTTGTATCCCAACTGCCTAAAGATTGGTCAGGTTTGAATGACCTGAGTCAAGACCATGGGCGATTTGGTTACTAGGCAGCAAGGTGAGCCTTGTTCTGTGTGTGGGGTTCCCAGCAGGCATTCATCTGAGTATTTATGAAATCTATATATTTTAGGCAGCAGTGTCTTAATGTGTACATTTCTTTTCTGTTTTCCTATGAGTATTATCCGCTGAAGCGCATTGTTAAAAGGTGTTTTATTTAAGTTTTTTTATTTTGTCTCGGTATTAGTCGGAGCTGGCCAATCGACGTATTAGATCTCTAAGGGTTGCTGTCGTCACAGAATTTGTAAACATTGTACATAGTATTATCCCTTTGCTCAAAATCACAATGGTGAATCAGGATTCTTGAAGCACTTTGATCAAATGTTTCTCTGTAAATAAGATTGTATACATTTGACTGAAATACATTTTTTTTGCTATGGTTGGACATAGTACAAGGATAGAGCAAGATGTATTTCAACAAAAATACTACTACTGAATTTGTTAAAACTATTTTGTATGTCTGTGTGCTGTTGTGAACTTTTCTAGCCTTGTACAGGGGAGGGGGCTAACATGAGCTCTGTAACGTGAAGAAATTGATTTGCTATCACTTCAAATAAACTTGGACCCAAGTTGTTCACAAACTGCCTATATTTATTTTCCAGTAACTAGCTGGTAGATTTGTGTATCAGCTTAATGTTGTTGCAGCTGAAATTTGTGTCCTATTCACATGTAGAGGTGTTTCAAGCCTACACTAACTTTACCCTAAAAAAAATGAACAGATTGCTAATTATGAACTAGGACCTCGTGTGTTTGGTTTACAGTGTTCCTAGATCAAAAAAGGGTGGCGATAAGGGGTTAAATGAATGGACGCATGAAGCAGCAGTGGGTTTAAGTATCTGCTTAGGCATCTGCTGTTCAGTTGTAAGGATGATTTGGAAGTCCTGTCACATATTAACATGCTCTCAATATTAATATGACACCAAAGCTCTTAACCGACTAACCTTCCTCTACCTCAGTCTACAATTTGACCGGGTCCGCCATGATCTGTATCGTACTTCTGATCTGTATGGTTAGTAATACACAAGATGAGATTGGCAGAATGGGGGTTCTTTAAAGTAACCTAGATGTGCACAATGACTGGGTTAATAGACACGTAAGATTGATCCATGCTCCCTAACTTGACCCTCATATCCTTGTATTTTGCCTTTTTTTTGTGAGATCTACAGATGAAGAATCTAATAAAAGATCACTTTGCCGACTGGGTTCACTACCAGGTCATCTGTTTAACCCTTCAACGCCTCCTGGTTCAGAAACCAGCCTGCTAATCCCAGTGCCGTTTCAAGTATTGTCATGACAACCATGTCAGTCAAAGGGGGTTGTCAAGGGGAGGGATTGGGTGGGTGGGAGGGTGTTTCTATGACGCCTTGTGACAGGAGGAGGAGGAGGATTACCAGAGGAGAGTATTTACAACTTCCAGCGGTTGGATTCCCTCATAGCGCAGCCTCAGAGGATCAGAGCTGGTTTCCTCTGAGCTGTGCCTACATCCTCCACTCCGCTCTGCTGCATGTGTGTGTGGGTGGTAGCGGAGTTGGGCTTGGATTTATTTACAGGCCTTTCGTTGTAACGTAAGTATCTTCTGTGTAAAACTTGTTTGTGATTCACTTAGAATGAATGTGTTTGAGGGAGTTGGACCTGTGTGTGTTTCTCAGGTTGGGGATCTGGAGGGACACAGACAGGATGGGGATGTCATCTTGCACTGGTTGAGCCGCACTAGTCAACACAGCCAAAGACCACCGCTGCCATGCTGAAATCGAGGAGTCGCAGACGGAGCTTGTTCCCTAACTACAAGCTGGGTGGTCTGGGACTAGGTGTCCAAATACCGGAGATGGATTTGGATCTGGACCTGACCTTGGCTCGGAACAACTTGGTCAAGCCATGGAACTCTATGCAGGTAAAAGAAAACCTTCATAATCCAGGTGGATTTTTTTTGTGTGTGCTTTTATTGAGTCATTCTCTGGGGAAGGAGTTATAGACCATTGGACTACATGCATTTAAAAATAAATAAATGAACAGATGGATTCAACTGTTGGGTGAGACTATCCAAACTCAGTAGATTACTGCATAAAGGTTTTCTTTAATACCACAGGATCTTATTGTAAATTAAAGAGAAAAACACACATTTTGTTATTATAATCTCTCATGATGTATTGAGTTTTTTTGTTTGTGTGCAGATGTCCTCTGCATGTGGGGAATTTGCATGTGTTTGTCATTCAATGAAACATATTGTTTTTTATAAACCAAAGGACACAAGTTCAGTTATACTATTGTAGGGTCCACTGTGAGAAGATCTATTTAGATTGTGCTTTAATAATCCCTCCGTTTCGGTCAAATTGACCAGGTGGTTACTATGTTCAATTATAGTGAGATGTATGAATGAATGAAAGTAGATGAGCAGCATTGTGTAGAGTTGCATGATGAAAACAAAATGTGCTTGGGTCTTTAGGTCTAATCCTGGCATTAAAAATATCCCGTCCCTCTCTTTACCCTGGCTATCCCTTGCCCTCAGAAACAGCCCATACAACTTTAATCAAAGGTTCACCCAATTCTTTATTTTCAAATTCAAGCTAAATTCACTGAATCCAAGGATTTAAAGCCTGTCACTGATAGATAAATATATATATATATATATTTATATTCACGTTTTTTGATCAAAGATTTTGATTTTAAAACAATATTATGCATTCCAATTGTTGTAAACATTTGCAGTCCCTTTTAGTCAAACTAACCTTCCTCCTTCGTTTTACACAGTGTTACATTTCTAAACTATGCACTGTTATGTTACAATTAAAAACCCTTCAAGTGACTTGATTCCTGAACCAGGAACTAAGGAGGGGTATCCATGACATTGATGTGGAAGATGAAGACGATGCTAAGCTTCGGGCCTCTCCCCCATGCCTGCCCTCCATCCCCTCCAACAACCACATGCTTAACATCAATGTGGGGGGCAAGGTAAAACTGCAAAACTTTTGTGGTTCTCTATTTTTCTGTATTCCATATTGTACATATTGCACATATAAATATGTGTTGCTATACATTTATTTTTATTTAATGTTCCAATCAAGGTCTATCAAATCTCCTATTGGGTGGCAGCTAAGTATCCAAAAACAAGGATTGGTCGGCTGGCTACGTACAAGGACCACAGCAGAAAGCTGGACCTCTGTGATGACTACACCTTCCAAAACAACGAATTCTTCTTCGACAGAGACCCTGATATTTTTCACAACATATTTAACTTCTACAGGTACACATACAAGCCTATCACATACAGGCTCATGCACACACACACACACACACACACACACACACACACACACACACACACACACACACACACACACACACACACACACAC
>JAVQJS010097757.1:0-11067 GCA_036024795.1 Galaxias rostratus
CTCCATTGTGTCTTTGTCTTCCTCGCCATTGTGGGTCTTGTGTTAATAATCACCTGTGTTAGTTCCCATAGCACCTACTTAGCCGTGCAGTAGGGTTATATCTCTTTGGGGACGTAACACTGGCCCTTGCACTGGATAACCTAAACCAAATCTGAGTTCACAGAGTCAAAGAAGAACTAAAATATGTGAAAGAGAGGCTAACGCTCCCAGTTATGAGACAGAGCAGATTTTCCTACAGTAGTTTACTCTCTGCTCTATATAACCCACAACCCAGAACTGGTTTGAGGCAACACCTCAAGGCTCCATTAAAATGTCCTGGTCACAAACCACATATGGCCATCTAAACTGTCACATGATTATGACAAATATGATATGTACGATATGAACAGGATAAGTTCGGTACATCAAGGAGAAAACACAGGACAGACGTTTAAAGTTTGTTCAGTGAGCAATGTCACCAAGGTGCACATGTTTCAGTGAACATATTAAGATGATAATGAGCAGTTATAAACTACTGTGTACTAAAAAATGATGTTGATAAACCTACCCTAGAATTCAATAGTGTTATGGGGATCACACATCACGAAACCTTCTTTCGAAGAATGTTGTTACGAGGTTCATCTCAGACGGAGCACTACTTCATATTCACATACCCGAGTGATTAAAGGACCACTCCACCATTACACGTTGCCTGTTTGTCAGTGCCTTTGCTTTGGCAGTGGAGTTTGAGAGCAGGGAACAAAGCCTGAGAGTACCTGCTAGACTGTCTACCAAATATAAGTTCATGAAAGTGTTTCTGTTTTGCTGTTTTAACTTTTATTGTGAGCAGATTCATTAAAAGTTATTATCTGGAACTGGTTGAAAACTTTTGGAGTAAGTGGTAGAAGGAGATAGTGGGTAGAAACACTCCAGTATTTTTACATGTCACACCAACTCCTCTTTACCACCCATCAGGGCAAATGAACATATCCATTTTGAGATGACAGGGAATTCAGTAGTACTCATTGACATTGAGCAAGCGGAACAAGGAATATGTAGCTGCTAGGTGCTTCAAAGCTATAAACAATGTCAGAGCCAAATTTTGCAAACTAGTTTGAAGATTGAGTTTGTTTTGCTATGCTAAGCTCTGTAAGCCATTCCTTATAACACAAGGAGTGAGACTATATAGAGAATAATAATGTAAAACTATTCTCAGATCAATAGACTAATATTATTATTGTATTATAAGTATTATTGTATGCAAGTTTACACGGCCAAGCCAAAGTTACACAACATGTCAGATATAAATGTTGATGTGCCATGAAGATTAAGATACAAATTTGTAAAACCACTTTTATTATTAATAAACCTGAAGGTGAAGTATTACAGTTTCTAGCAATAAATTATTTGTAAAAAAAATTATAATAATAATACGTTTATTGCATACCTCCTGGAGGATCTCATTAAACCAAAAGCTCACAGAGAATTTGTGTTTTACAATAGACCCCTGGGCCCTGGATTCAGCTTTCAAACAATTTAGGTTGCCCCGCCTATCCCCAACCAATCAGGATAGTTTTTGCAAGGAGTAAGGGCTACTTGCCTGTCAATCACTATACATGCACAGTCCTGGGCAACTGTGCACTGCGTCAAGCTCACAAAAAGCTTGTTCTTGCTATTTGCATTGCTGTTACATGTCGTTGCAAAAAAACTTGGCTTGTCAAATCGCTAAGTGCAGTTTTAGAAAGTTAGGAAGTATCGTATCAGTTTTTATGCATATGTTGGATATACTCTGCACTGTATAGTAGCCACAGTGTCAATCACAGCTAAATGAAAACGATTGTCCTGCACTAACTCATACTAATAGAAGAATAAAGATATTAAATTGTTTATGTTTAGCAAACTGTGTGTTGTCACTATGGAAACGTCATTTGTGTCTGTGCTCGTTGCTTTGGTCTAAACTACTTTGTTTTTGAGTGTTTACGATCAGACGTTCGGGATTCTCACCATGGAATAAGACAAGGCTTTATGCGTTGTTAGTGACAACTAAAAATAAGCACAACATCCACATGAGTTATGAACCACTGCCTTGCTCAGGCTCATGAAGTCAGTGAGAGCACCAGGGGCACATGCGGGACGGGCCAAGAGGGACAGGAGGGACCATAGACCGCTTGTGATTCAAATGATTGCAATTTTTTTCTTCAATTCTGTAGAACGAAATAGATGTTATGGCTGTCCACACAGGGGGATTCTCATTATACAAACTGCACATTAGCTGTCAGAATCCAGAGATTTTCATCCAAACACATAGACTTCAACAACTGAAGTGCTGACAATGCTTTAAACACGTCTTCTTTCCAACTATCACCCACTGTGGCACTGCACGCTGGGTAATCAGACTACTACTTGACAAATGCAAGCTACTAATGTGCTGCTGGGTTAGACAGTCTCCATCTCCATCTGACCCATCCTCTGTCAGCAGTTTACCACAGGGAAAAGCCTTTTCAAAACACCCCACCAAGGTGCAGGGCTACCACGCATGCCACTCAAAGCAGATTCAGACAATCTGGTAATGCAACCCCCACAGCGTAAAGTTACGAGGATTGAATGGGAATGGCTCTTATTGAATAAAGCATGAGTCTGACACTGCTAAAGCTCGAGTTTAATTCTCACTGGAGACACAAAGTATGTACCCGTGCCCTGTAAGCCTGGTCACATCACATGGCTTTATGTAGTGTAATGACATATAACAGTCACTTCCATCCTACGTATTAGGTAGTCTAACGTCGATGTTGCATTCATGAACATGAAGGTCTGTGACACTGGTCAGTCAGACTGAGCAGTCTTGCACACACATCAGTATTACAGCCTGTCATCCTACCCTGTGGTTTCTGGATGTGTCTATAATGGTGTTATCTTCTCTCTCTCATGCCCATCTGTCCAACACAATCCCAAAACAGGCAAAGCTACTAGCTTTGGTCAACAGGCTGGATGATGTGAAAAACAAATCCACTGACTTTTCAGGGCTAATGTCAACAATGCTCAGTCCCTCTTTTCCTCTCCTTTTTCATGGTATCTCCAACCTGGTCTTTTCACCCATCAATTTGGAGACACCGCATTAACTGTAATTTGTTCTGGGTAAACCAAAACTCTGTTTAGAGCTCCATTTCTTTTGTTTGTCTTGAAAGAGCTTGTTAAGCTCCAGAGCTAGCCATGGTTCAGCGTCTTTCAGTGTTTTAAAGGGGTTTATAAATATAATGTATTATTGTGGTTGTTTCCCTGCAATTATATGAAGCACACTATGAGTGCTGTGCTAGGCATACTTTGACATCTCCGTAGAGTAGAGCATTAGGCATTCTTTTAGAAAGCTCATAGAGACATATTGTTAGTAAGAACAATTAGGGCCCACCACTTGCACAACACATCTTTATCCTTAACCCTTCCTATGAGAAAATGTCTAGAAGATGTGTGTTACCAATTTACTTACTAATCGTTGCAGATAGAATAAGCGATGAGCAATAGTGTCAATTGATATGGTTAATATTGTCTGAGTATTGTACATTTCCAAGTCAGACAGCGAGCACTGTAAATTAATAACTGAAGCAAAGTCCCTCTACTCAGAGACGCCTTAGCTACGTACGCTAATTTGACACAGGGAAGGTGTCATCCAGGAGCGACATTAGAGCACCACACAACATCTGACCAGATGGCCAGACACACTCACAGCCTGTCACCCCTCCAAAAAATGAGCCAAATTAGCTAAGCCCAGCATATTTAACTCCCCATGTGGTACAGTGACAAGGCAGTCTCCTTTACAAAATCCCCTACCGCTGCTGCATAGGGGCAGATAGGCTGCTTTCTACACAACTGGAAGTTTAGAACTCAGTGAACCAAAGTTTAGACGTTGTATCGAAAACACAATCGGAATTGAGAAGGAGAGATCCATATTACTTAATGATTGAAATGTCTTCTACTGCAGCTTTCTTGTATCACAATACAGACCTACTTTATATTTAAAACATTAGTTCTGTGCTGATGCAGCAGGATTCTCGGTAGTGGAACTTTGTCATCGTCTTCTAAAAACTGTGGACAGGTACCCAATACTGTGAGTACAGTTGGATATAATATATGGCTAAATCCAATGCTGCATGCGGTGTGAGGCCTGGCAGCCCACTCCTATCCCCTCAACTGGTGGGCACACGTCTCCCCAGTCCTAGGAGAGCCAGGACCATGGACAGCGCCAGTCTGCAGAGGGCATTAGGACCTAGGACAGCTCTGGCACCACAGAAGCCACATCAACTGAGCACAGCTGGTGTCAATGGCAATTGTAGCCCATATTGTTTGGTAAACTGAGCTTCTTTACAGAGAGCAGCGGAACAAGTCAACCACCTATGTGCAGAAGACGGGCAAACAATGGAAGCCTAAGGAATTTGCACAATCCCAAAGGACTGTGGGAAACGACTCTTGGGATCCCATGTTTGTAAACTTTGTTTTCATAAAAAAACTCTTTGTTGGCCTTCAGACGTTCTTCTCACTGCTTTGTATCCTCAGCTCACCTGTGCAGCATCACACATTTTGTTGTAAGAAAATATGTATCTTTGGAACGAGACCTTGTTGTGTTTTCACTTGGTTACTTTTAAGGACCCGATCAATAATGGCAAACTCACACTGTTGACATTTCCAGACGTGTTTGTCTGCAAAAAACTCCTTAAATCTCTTGCATTTCTTGGAATTGTTGACACATACCATACGCACCTTGACAGCCTCCTGTGTCTAAGTGAAGACAACACCTCTGCCACCAGCGTGTGGTTGTCTATAAAAAAACTTGAATTTGTTCAAACTGACAACCAATCATAAACCCTCCAAAAAATAGCTCTGGCCTGACATAAGAGCTCTCCTTAATATTTAAAAACAGTATTAGGTTAGTAAATGATTGGCCTTACTGATCCACAACCAGGATATTACTAGACACTGGTGTTCTCGTTAGTTCTTTTTTCGAGGTGTCTGGGAACCATGAAACAAGAGCATACTGTTATTACAGTCAACATATATAAGCAAGCAATCGCTAACTAGAATGTGTGGCGTAAGGTTACATTATCTTTTAACACATTTGTGCAAAGGTTATTACACTTGAGACAACATGCACAGAAAATTATAAAACAGGAAAGTAAAGACAAAGAACAATGGGGAGAAGAGCCCCCCAACACCTCATATAGATCACTACTGCCCCCCTCTGGCTGAGGTCTGTATTATTCAAGAGAAAACATTTTGCCCAAAATACATTAGTTACCAGAGCCAGGGTGTTTCAGGGAGAAATAAGGTCTCCTGGACCATACAATTGTAAGGCGAAGAATAAATGTAACAACATTGTCTCCATTGGCTCTCCCAATTGCCAAATATACAAAGCCAACTGGAACTGGAAGTGAATATGAGCTGGTGCTGTCACATGTGTTGTTCTAGCATGTCCTGTCTGGCTCCACTATGGCCTGTGAGAGCACAACTAGCTAACGTTCAGCTTGGTGCACTTGGTTTTAATGTCCCGAGTGTCATTGTTTTGACATGGTTTCTCTTGTACTTATTGGTTCTTCAGTGGTTTTTATTTTCCTTCTCCAGTCATTGTGCAGGCTGCATACGTTTTATATGTTCTTGTTCATTTAAATAAATATTTACTTGGAAACACTTTTGGGTCCTACAGCTAGCTGTCAAGTTTGAATGGGCTGGCCATTTCACAGCTCCAACTCAGACTCGTGATTCTGGGACCCTGTTCATTTACTAGCAGTAGATCTAGTATTTTTAATTCTTAGGTCATGGGGAATCTTGTTTCCTAGCAACCAAAGGCATGACTTTGGGGCACAATGAGGCATCTTATCATAAACACAATCCAACAATTCCATCTGTGACACTAAAACTATGTGCATATTGAATATAATTGTAAGGATTTTTTTTTAGAATACAAATAAATAGCTAATTTAAGAAATAATCCTATTTACCAACTCTGGATGTTGTTCGTTTGGGACACATCACACATCTACACACAGACAAACTCCCATCAACCCCTCCTGTGACATGCATATTTTATAGACAACCTTTCACTACGTCTCCAGCCCTGATCCCCAGGGGCCGTTCTGGGTAAAAGTCACATCGCCTAGGCAAACATTTTCTCCCAGTCTGCCAAGAACTCTGTTGGACATAGGATAAGCATCTAATATCAGCCAATCCTAATAGTCCTAATAATCCTGTACAAAGGAGACTGGAACTCAGCAACGTTTGAGATGTCAAATCGAAAGAGAATCGACATTTTCAATAACATCTCACATAAAATATATAGACACATGTCAATCAGGAATTTAATTAAAAAATTATTGCTTGTTTGATTTTCAGTCCAACTTCAAGATGGATAATAAATAACTTTGGCACATCAATGGAGTCAACTTTCACCAACATTCAACTTTCAAGTTTTGTTCAGTATTTGTATTTTCCAGTTACTGTTTGTCTCACATTTATTATGATGAGCAGTAGGTTGGTGTTTTCTCCTCCAAACATTGAATCATCATCAATTACTAGATTGTTTAGATCCATGCTAATGTGAGGAGGTTCTCTCCCTGCCTTTCAAATATGTATTTCATGATATTATAATATGCCGATTTTAAAGCATTATGTTTTTTGCAACAGAATAACTACTGATTAGAATTATGAAGCAAGGTACAGTTAGTATAAGTCAACATTCTCCATTCACCTCAGCACCATTTATTCTCCACAATGGGGCATTAGAGCTTTTATATGGCTTCTGGATCTTGACCAAAAATACATTTACTGTGGATCGATTTTCATTTATTTTCCTTCTTGAGTCCAATGGTCGTGTTATATTAATTACCATCATGAGTAAAGTGAAGCTATGATCCCGACCAATGCTTGCAGGATGTGGACAACTGTCAGGAAGGTGTTAGATTGTCACTGCTCATGTTGATGGAACAAACACTGTCACAACAACCTATTTTTATTATTTTATTCTCCACATCAAATCCAATTAAGTCAAATGTATTTCTATAGCACATTTACAATCAACACACGTTGTCCAAGGTGCAGTGTAGCTGTAAACACATAAAATATATACATACAACAAGCAAACCATTAACACAACAAAACACAGTGTAAAATACCGGCACGTATTTTATCATGTTACATTTTGGACCTGGATTAGACACACTTCCACATGTTTTTGTTCTTTATGCTTCATCTCCCTCAGCTAAACTGTGAGATCAGGGCAGGAGAACTCTCCTGTGTTTTGGGGGGGTGGTTCAGTGTGGGACCCTCAGGGCTTTGGGCTGGGGGCCATGTTGTTGTGTGTTGTTAACGAGGGAGGCAGCTCCTCAGAGCCCAGGCAGGGGAGTGACACAGAAGAGACATATGGGGCCCAGAATCCCTGTGGGATACTGTTTTTTATCTACTTTCGAAACTCCCAAACAATATACTAATAATAAACCTTAATTCTCAAAAGACCATGACCGAAACGATCAGATAAGAGCACAGGATTAAATAACATCTGAGGAAAATAAGATGGTTATTAAAACCATCGATAGAAATAGAAATAGAGTTAGATAGACGGTTCGATAGATGCAAATGTGTGTGTGTGTGTGTGTGTGTGTGTGTGTGTGTGTGTGTGTGTTCTAATGTGCTGAAGTGAAGCTAAGAAAGTGGGTATTTCCCCTAAATTCATTTATCTTATTTATTTTTTTTATCAAAGTTTGTTATGGCGTTCCTTGCAATCTTAACACATCTAAAACATCGTCCTACACAATTTTAGTGTCCAAATAAAATCAAGTCAAAAGAGAGTGCACTCGCTGGCTCGCACATAACACACAAAAGGATTTCTGTTTGTTAATCTGCAGAAAATTAAATAAATAAAATGAAAGGGCTTGTGTGTATGATCTGGGATGATAGTGTTTTCTGCAAAGGGTATTATGCAAATTGTTAAATAAAGAATCTTGTCATCTACAATTTCCCTATAACAATTTAAACACAGAATGGTATTCATGACTTTATTGTGCAATTTATAACCTGCCTTGTGTGTTTGGTGCTACAAAGCAATGTCAAACCTTCAACGGTCTTTTCATTGTGTATAGAGAGATTTCAAAGACTACAAATCTGCTTTTCTCTAGGGCCACAAAAAGTAGAGCATAAGGCATGTATTAGTTGCTGCCTGAATGTAGATGAAAAGGCCTAGTTTCCACTGTACAAAGATTTGGGCTAGCTTGATTAAAAGCTGTGTTTCTTAATCTCACTTTTTCCATTTGTGTTCGCATTTTAATTTTGTTACCTTTACAGCGCGTTTTTTGTTTTTGACTTAACGTATTTGAACTAGTAAATGGAAATACAAAGTTTAAAATCGTCATGGATGGCTAAATGTTCATTTTCATGCAAAACATGCATATACATGTAGGAAATAGAAATCTGAGGATTATATTGTCACCTAATATATTACATTTTTATTTATATTTTGACTGTGACACACCTACAAACTATTGAATAAACTCAAATATGTATATTGAATGACAATTGCACAATCTACTTCCAGGTCAGCAATGGGGGTAAAGTTACTGTGTAAATCCATGCAGCCCCATCAGTTCTGAAATCAGTTGACCTAGTCTCCAGTGTTCTCTGGATCCATGTTTATTATAAGGATCGTTTTAAAACTAATAATTGTTCACTTTATAAGACAGTAGGATGGTCTTCCCTTAGTGATAGGAGCGACATGAATGTTTTTCCTGAACAAGTTTCCTTTTAACCTTACATCCCTTTAGTCATTTGACACGTTCCAAAAAATTGGCACTCTATTGGCAGTTTTTTGCTACAAGTAAATTAAACAAGAAAATGTATTAATTAAACTTGGACGAGTGTTTAAAAATGTAGAACTCTATTGTATAACGAGGTTTTAGTTAAATCCTAAAAAAAAAATCTAAACGTTTTCAACATGTGTAACAATTGCTTATCATAGCCTATACATTTACTTTGCAATATACTACACTATTACATTTGTTTTGTTGTGTTAGTTCACACATTACATACAGTATGTTAGTTCATTTCTTGCAATCTAAACAAGGCAACGGCTGGAAAAGAGAAATAGTCTCAATGATTTATACATTAATTCATAATTGATACACATTTTATAAATTATAATATATACTGTAATTTCAAGATGCTCAGTCATTAGCCATTTAGAAATGACACAGTGGCTTCCTAATTGCTTTCCACATTTGCTATTCTTCTCTTGCTCTCACAAAATGTTTATCTACAATGGTGTAATCATGAATTCTCACTCAGTATCCGTTTTTAACAGGTACCATGTAAGAGTGAGTTATTTGACTTATGTTATTTTATGCTTTTACAGAATATCATGCTGTTTAAACAGGACACAATACAATTTTATTGCTTTTAAAAATGAAATTTGTTGCAAGTGCATGGCTTCCTGACAGTTGATCAACTTGTTTCCAACAGGAGCAAATGCAGGGGTTGGGGAGCAATCTGTCTTTTTCTAACTCGTTGTCTTTGATATATTCAATTTAACAAGCAACCTTATTACTCAAGGACAACAAGACACAGATAACCTTCTAAGAAAGGAATTAGACGTATTCCTGCCTTCAGTGTCCCATGGAGTGGATGTTGGTCTGACATGGCAATGTTTGTCCTGCGCCAGGCGTCACAGCAGTTATACTCCAAATATACCCAGTCCGCTAAATAAGCCCTTCTTGCATCTGTCTTTGTGACCTACGACAAAGTCATTTGCAAGAGGGAAAAATAAATCTGTGTGCAGCTTGAGTGAGTGTAGTTAGTTTGAGTGCTTAATGTTTTTTTTTATTGTGTTATACAATCATTGTGTCTCTCACACCTGGTCTCTTCGTCACTATTGACTGTGACAGGCTAATCAACCATTAGAGGTGGTTTCATCACAATACTATGGGAGTGTGTGCCTATTACCAAATGGCCAAGTCTGATTGCAGCCAAGTGAAAACAGAGACATTTTACCTAAGGAACTTATGGAGTAAGAACTACAGTGAATTTAGGGTTATCACTCAATAGAGATGTGATGTCACATTTTGCCAAAACAAACACTTTTAAAGGAGTAATGCCGTTTGGGTAGTTCCAAATCTAATCAGTATTTTTGAATGTCAAGTACGTCTACAGCATCTGGTTGGTTTCTATGAAATACTGTTGAGGTGTGCCCCTGGGTCTGCACAAATCTACTGTGTCTGCGTCTGTGTGTGCGTGTGCGTGCGTGCGTGCGTGCGTGCGTGCGTGCGTGCGTGCGTGCGTGCGTGCGTGTGTTTTAGGAACACATCGGGGATATAGGGATACCTCCTTCACTGTGACTCGGAGTCTTGACATTTCTTTGTGACCTAACCCCCACTATCTATCGCCTTCGTCTGCTCTTCTGGCACAGGCTTACAAAAGTGCCTCCTTCATAAATCCGGCATACTAATATTGCAATTTGAATACATACATAAACATGATTTGAAAGGCTTCACTCAATTAAACAATGAAACAATCACAAATGGTAAATACTGTGTTAAGTGTTTGCGCAAACAACTGGCTTTTATTTATTTGACCCCCTCTTATTTTTTCTGTGGCTTCTTCTGGTGTTCCTATCTCTTTCTCCTATGTCCACAGTAGCCTCAAATGTCCTGGTTTAGGTGAACCCCTAGTAGGATCTCCATCATAGGATCACATCCAACAGAAAAAATTAGTCGATAATCCTCTTGGTTTGATTGGGAAAGAATGGAGTAGGAGTGATGATGGGAAGAGCGTGTACCACTGAGGGCTAAAACATAATTTCCATAGCCAAAATAGAGGAATGCTAATTCAAATCATGTCGCAGCTTCAGACTGCAAGCTTTCCCCAGAGTTTCTGTTAAGAATTCATAATTTTTCCAATGGAGGCATTTATTTGAAAAGCTGTCTCTTTCTTGAATTAGTCAATTAACCAAGACAATGACAGCTATACAAATGTTCAATTCAATTCAATTTTATTTATATAGCGCTTTTTACAAAAACAATTTGTCACAAAGCAGCTTTACAGAAATATGGATGTTATGGA